>CACRXP010000084.1:470975-483470 GCA_902702965.1 Spirometra erinaceieuropaei
ACTTCGGGGTTGGGTATGACTGGCCACTTCAGTCTCCCTTGTCCTTGTGGGTAATACCATCCTGTTCATAGAGGTTTTTCTATCCAACAGTTCGACCGTCGCAAGCGAGGACGTTTGCCGCCCTCCCCATGCAGCGGATGCAGCACTGTTGACTTGTTTGCTAATTAGTTTATAGTGAGGCGGGCTTACAAAGCATCTGCCTCACTTTCCTAATTCACCCGCCTTGCTCCGATGGCAAGGCAATGTCAAGGCAACTGGAGGCGGCAGCGTGTGCGGCGATTGACAAAGCCAGACGGCCCGTCTATGCGTGCCACGCATACACGCGACCAGGTCTCGACTACTTGCACCTGGCGCTTCTGTGTGGACGAGTCAGAGTGCCATAAAGACCACATTGAGAAGGAACCACTACAGCTTGCCTTCCCGTCCTCCAGTGAGGACCGGGTTTAACTGTTGGCTGACAACCTTCTAGGCCACGACCCTTAGCCTGTCGTGAAGCGTTTCGAATTTACTGTGATGAGGGCTGTGTCATTAGAATGGATTAGGCAGTGTCAGCCTCGCTCTATGCCTTCTCATGACGACGACCATTCGACCGTTGATTTCGACGATGTCCACCGTGTGCCTCACAGCAGGGTGAGAGCAGAGACGGTGATTTGCGCGTAAATTAGTTTGTTGTGATGAGTTTATCTGCGACCGTCTCTGATGATGAGTTCGAGTGAGAATCCGAAACGTCAGGCTAATAAACTTCTTGTTCCAGCGATCGAATCTTCTTCTTCTGAAGTGATAGCCGACTTGCGTAGCAACAACCGCGCTCTCTCCTCCTCAACTTGGCTCCGTTGTCATGACGAAGTCAAGATTGCTAGAGGCAGGGAAGACCGCAGGTAGCGAGCACAGCAAAAAGCCGCACCTAGTCCTACCATCACACCCCCTGGTCCACAAGGAACACATGACCAGGATTGTAGACAGCGAAAATGCGATAAATCCCAATTCGCGTGCCGTCAGCCAGCAACTGGGCGCACCGCCATACCCCCATTTATTATTTGTGCGCATTCGGGACAACACCTGCCAGAATCCGATGTAGCCTCCATGTTGGTCCAGCGCATCTACGACGTGGCCCGTTTTAGGGGCACACACACACACACCCGTCGACTGTCCGAGTCAGTTAACCAACAGGCGATGGACTTGAACGCAGTGCTGGACGGGCCGCTAAGGGCAACGTCAAAGGCATGTCGCACACCCATGTACGTCTGTACTTTTGGATTCGTGCAGCCCGTAAATGCGTACCAAGAGCCAGTCTGACCCGCGTTTCGGTCCAGGGTATCTGCAGAGTATCCCTTTGTAGGAACCACTTTCGTTATCTACCCTGACAGTGGTATTAAATGCCAGTGTCTTCGTCATTTTCAGCAGGGAAGCTGACCTAGGGCAGGATAACCGAAGTTTCTGTGCTTGAATATCTATTTACTGGTAAAGAGCCAAGTAGACGCAGGGCTTAGAACTACGCTATTGACTGGATCCTCGGGAGGGCCCTACGCGACAGTGACGGCGTTGAATTTGCACCCGGACATCGACTGACTGATCTCGACTATGCCGATGATATCGCCTTACTTGCTTCAAGTTTTGGTGATCTGCAGTCTATTGTGTCACGGGTGAACGAGGTCACTAAATCAGTCGGTTTGTCCATAAACGCTGGGAAGACCAAAGTATTCTCAAGCTGCAGCCCTGACCAGGAGAAGGCACCCCTGGGGATTGATGGCTGTCAACTTGAAGAAGTGAACAGTTTTAAATACCTCGGGGCGAGGCTGCTGCCTAATGGACAGAGTAAGGACGACATTGTCTCCCGAATCGATGCTGCCCGCTGGGTTTTTTCAAGCCTTCGGAAATGCCTGTGGAACCGACGTGACCTCTCCATCGCCACTAAGTTTAGCGTGTACCGTGCATCTGTCCGGTCTGTCCTTCTCTACGGTTGTGAATGCTGGGCTTCTCGCGTGGAGGATGAGCGAAAACTGGGGGTATTTGACCACCACTGCTTGAGGATCATCCTTCGAGTGAAGTTAACCGACTTCGTCTCAAACGAGATAGTCCGCGCTCGCTGCGATAACATCGCAAGGATAACTCAGGCCATCCAAGAAAGACGACTGGGGTTGTTCGGGCATGTTCTTCGTCGTCCACCTCAGGAGCTCAGTGTTACTGCCCTCGATCCGGCACCGTTGCCTCATTGGAGGCGTCGAAGAGGGGGCCAGCTCAAAACCTGACTCGACACAGTTCGTCAAGACATGGAGGTGGTTCTTGGACCTTCGGTATTCGGTCTCCGTCGTTGGCGAAGGGAATGGGTTGAGCTGTCCAGGTCTGCTGCCGCGGATCGTCACGCGTGGAGAGGTACAGTTCGGGACATCATCGAGGCCGGCTAGATCAGACATGATCGCAGCCTTATCAAGTACAAGTTAGAAGATGGGTAGTAGTGAGGACAGGGAAATCAAAAGTGACCAGTTTGCCAACGTAGCCCTCCTCTGCCCATTCTTCGAACACCCCTTGACACCCTTCCGCCCGGCATCCTTGAGTATCCCAGTTTGCACGGCTGGGAGACATTTTTTCCCATGGCGTAGTTTTTAAGATTTCCCTTTTTCATTATGAACCTTGTTATTTGAGCGGTCTTTACAGTCGGATTTATCGGTAACTCATGGTGAAGGCTTTTCAAGATACTTTGGCCTCATCAATCTCTCATTCTATCCCAGAGCCTGCCTCCCTTGTGACGCCTGCATCCGCGCAGAAGGACAGACCCTCCGACCCTCCTTTGACTGTCAACTTTGAAGCCATCTGCGACACACTGGCTCTCACGATAGAATCCGACGCCTCAGTTCTGTTGCTTTACCTCCTGCTCCACCGCAATGACGTCTTTCGAGCTCGCATCATGGAAACAAGGTCGTACGAAAAATTCGTGAGTACGCCTTGCTAGTAGTGTTCCCCCTCCTCCCCGGCTCTCGTCTCGCAAGCGTTTTACCATTTTCTCCTCGGCCACCCTTCACCATTTGCCTTGTACATGCTTCGTAGGTCATTCCAATCTGCACCCTCCTCTATCGGTCTCCGGCCGCTAACTCACACCTGGTCTACATGGCTCTGATTATCATCCTCATCCTCACTGAGAACGAGCGTTTTGTGAAGGATATCCATGAGATGGTAGGTTGACAAGTCCACGCTTCCCCCATCACCACCTCCCACCCCCCTTTGGTGTTTCTTTCATGGACACTGACTTCTTGTGACATGTTTAGTAACTCCTTGCACTTTCACTGCACTGATGGTTTAGTCATCGTGCTTGTAGGTACAGTGAGTGACGGATCTCATGAAATATTGGCTGAAATTCTGAAATGCGCTTTCGATTAGGAAGGATTACTTACGAGATGTTGTAATAATGATTATCTCGCGGCACAATCCTATGATATTTCGGACTCGGCAGGATGTCAGCTTTTGAATACACTAATTTTCAATCTCCTGTAGGAACCGTACTCGGAAAAAGATGACTACTTAAATATCATGCATTTTTCAAATTGTGTTTTGATGGTTTTGAAAATTCAAGTATATTTTATAGAAACCACGAACAAAAATGCGCCTTATTTTAGTTGATTGATAGACAATCACGTCATCTTTACATTTTGTACTCGAAGAAGGAGTATAATTAGGCCTTAACAAAGTTTTCTAATTCCCGAATAATTTGGAGCCTGATCAGTCGTTGCATTAGAGCTTAGTGATTTCAGTCTGCAAGGCGCATGCGCTTCCCGTAAAGAAGATCACATATTCTTATATGCCTTTAAAAAGATACCATATACAGCCCATAAAATTTTGCAATGGATGCGGACTATGTTGTACATTTCATGAGGAACAGTGGTAAACGAACAGGTACGACGCTGTATGAATGGACATTGCGCGGTCTTAAAAAATCTCATAATTAGAAACTTTTTTAGAACCTAATTATACTCCCTCATCAAGTATACAATATAAAAATGACGTGATTGTCTATCAATCGACTAAAATAAAGCGCATTTCTGTACGTGGTTTCTATAAAATATATTTGAATTTTCAAGACCATCAAAAAAAAACAGTGTGAAAAATTCATGCTACTCAAGTAGTCATCTTTTTCCGAGTACGGTTCCTACAGGAGTTTGAAAAGAAGTGCAGTCAAAAGCTGACATCCTTTCGAGTCCGAAATATCATAGGATTGTGTCGCGAGATAATCATTATTTCAACCGCCCCTAAGTAATCCTTCCTAATCGAAAACGCATTTTAGAATTTCAGCCAATATTTCATGAGATCGGTCACTCACTGTAGTTCAAGCCTGCTGGACGTACCCCTCATCGGACCCTGTTCGATGAATTGGACATCGAAGGCGGGAGGAACTGCAACGGTCGTTGGGAGATTCCCGGCTGGCGGGATCTCATCTGTCCATGCTTGTTCAATCAGCGCATATGCCAGGGGGCGACTGGTTTCTGGCACAAAACCCACAGTTTTCCGTAGAGGTGCCACTCGCGTTCTGTTACAGAGACTTTACACTGCAGCGCTGACTTCTTTCAGGAAGAGCTAGGGGAATTTGGGGTGGGGGGGCTGTAGAGAGAGAGATGTAGTACCTTGGTGGACATCAAAGCTGACAGGGCGTCCGAATTGTCCATGCCAGTTCTCGTCTCTGGATACCGTTTCGAACAGAGTCCCTCAGTCCAGAGAATCCGACCCTGCTCTTTAAGTGTCTCCAACACTTACGTCTTGCCTCTTGGAAGTCATTACCTCATCCGATAGATCATGCGGTCTTCTCCAGCCACATCTGTCATCATTTACGCAGTTGAAGAGATGGGAACATCACTGCGGAACGCAGATTCCGCTGATTGAGCAGACAGCTGTGAAGAGTTACTTGGCTGACACCGTGGTCACACAATAATTGACTGAGTCTGACCTTGGACTTCCACGGAGATCACCCGCTTTTGCCTTTCGTTTTCTTTCAGAGCAGTCATCTTGTGCGAAGCTAGAAGGTAGAAACGCTTCTTATACCCTCAATTCCGGACCGCAAAAGCTGCTAGAACAGAGGATCTGTTTGGAGGCTGAGCTGAGAGATACCTGATGCGTCCACAGATGGCGAATGGTCAAAAAACCCTCTTAGGTGAAGATTAGTTAGAGGATTAATCTGATGAGGGCCAATCGCCTGCCGAATGTCAACAAAAGCAGCTGCACCGGCAACACGGAACCTCGCGACGATGGTATTGGTACAGTCTGTTGACGAGGTTACCGTCCTTAACATGTGCTTGTCAGATCATGACTTGCGAAGTGTTGACCACTTCTCACCCACCACGTCACTGTAACAACTCTGCGCTGGCAGGGCGCTGTAACCTCGCTGAGGGTTTGTCTTAAGGCCTCAGTCACGTGGGTCGAAAACAGCTCTGACCGAAGCCTGCATTTGATCATTAGTGGTGCTGCCGTCGGTGTACGTCCCAACGCTGTGGTTGACGACACGTGGAGGGTTGGAGTAGTTTGGCACACCGACTACTGTCTCAACCGCCGCAAGGTTTGGTGGCGGCACAGTGACGTGGTGACGAGCAGTCATCATGAAATTGAGCAACATGCCACGACTGCCTTGCGGCATGGTGGTTTTAGTGACCTGAGTGCAGACATCAGGAGGCAAAACGGCATGACTGGTTGGGGAGGATAGGGATGTGCTGAAAAACTCTCGGAAGGGGTAGGGCAAACATCGCTTGCATAGCAGCCCTTCGGTTACTGACTAGCGCACTAAGGAAGTAAAGTGGTTTTGCCCTACGCCATACTGCATCGGCTGTCGAGTAGCGCGACGCAGATGCCATCTTCTTACACCCGGCTGACTAACGTCCTTACTGTGATGTGTTTCTAGCTGTCGATGATTGGAGTGGTCGGTCATGGCAAGGTGCAACACTCAAAACACACGCAATCGGACCATTTAGTCACATAATTGGACTCAAAAACGTTGGAAAACTGTCAGAACCTCGCCAACCAAACCATCTGTCGACAAAACGAACTCCCCTGGTCCCCCCTAAGTTGGCTGCACAGTAAGGCAGATTTGTCAAACTCTGAACAGTTAAATTATCCGTAAATGTGAGAAAGAGAGTAGATCGATGCGCGGGGGAGAAGCCGGCAACACATCTGTGCGTCGGCTGTCGCCAGTAGCAAGCTAGCGGGCGGACAGAATGGAATCGAGTGAGATCCTAACCACAACAGTAAAGGTTACACGCCTACTTGGCGTACATATATATTATGCCAGATGGGCGCCCACCGATCAGGTTACAGAACGTGCTTGTTCATCTGTGAACGCCAATCTTTCGTGATTGATATTCCCGATCACAACCGACAGAACAACGGACCCGTGGCTTAATAGTAGAGCGTCAAACTCCGTGACCAAAGATCCCGGGTTCGAATCACAACTGATCCACACGTGGGGTTGGGTATAACTGGCTGGTTACGGCTAATAAGCCAGAAATAGCCGTTCCGGCCTCTCTAGTCTTCGTCGGTATCATGTCATGTATGTACATATATGTATATATGTGGTGGGACGAAGTTCACCGACCAGGTTACGGAACATGCCCGTCGCACTGTGCCATGAAGCCAGATTGAGAGTCCTCGCAGGCACTCACATAGCGACAAGAAATTGCATTCAAGGAGGAGTACCGACACTGCGTTTTTTTTCTATCCTATGTCCACTGCTTCAGTGGAGGGACATCTCTGAAGGGTCCGTGGTTCAATAGCTGTTAGGTCGGATGGTGTCCAACCACTTCTCATCTAGTCCTGTCCTACATGCATAGCTTGGGTCATGCGAGAGATGGACAGGACCAACACGGTGCCAGATTAGGGCACGGCACGCGTTCGCCCACTCCAAGCACAAGATACCTGACCAACTCCGACTGGTGCATGGGAGGGGGAAGGAGGAGCGAGGTTGACTCAGCGCACATTCCTCACTATAAACAATCTGACGCGCCTACAAAATATCACGTTGTGCAAAAAGATGTGGCTTGGAAGGCTGACAACTGACGGGGCTAATTGGGTTCTCTCAGGAAAGACGGTCAGACTGCAATGACCGTCTTCTTAGTGGGGCGCGTCTATGACACTGCCACTCAGATGGCATCCGAGCCGCCCTCTGTTTTTTTTCATTTTTGGCGAAAACCTGGTCAATCGTGCGTGGGCCGCGTCGTGTGTGACACGCGCAGACGGGTTCTTCAGTGTTTTCGATTCTGCCTCCGGTTATTCTGTCTCCGTCTTGCCGCCGAGCCTAGGTGAGTAAGTGAAGAAAGTGATGCTGCGCTAGTCTGTTCTCACTACTAACCAATTCGCGCACAAGTCACCGTCCTGCTCCCAACATGCTGTTCGACACAAGGCGGCTCCGGCCGCACTAGCCACCTTCGCCCTCTCCCACCTCCGGTCTTCTTGACTCCGTCTTGACACTGGTTCCAGGTGAGGCAGGGGGAGGGAGTGCGGTAGGTCATACGCAAGTCCATTATCATTCTAAAATAATTCACGCGCAAATCACCATCCCTGCCCACACCCTATTTGTGGGGCACACGATAGACGTGGTCGGCAACGACGGTCGAACTGTCGGGCATCGTCGTTCGCGGCACCGTACTGATGACGTACATTGCTCCCGATTTCGTTTATTTTATTGACCTCTCTTTCATGGAATATAAGATTCCCCCCTCCCCTCCCCCCTTATGTAATCTAGTCACTCAGTTTTTTTGCAAAAACCCATCCCAATGTAGTCAACAGCCGATTTGGCTTTCAAAATGCCCAGACCATTTGGGTCCAGTTGATTTGCTCTTTATTTGCCCGCTTTCGCACTTTCCTTTTCCCTTTCTCTTTAGCCGGTGAAAAAGCTTCCCCCCATGATGGATCGTCAGTTGACCGGAGTTACTCTTGGTGGCCTGCTGGTACTCGTCCTCACTCGCACGATCCAGCATCACCTGAGTCAGCTAAAGGTCAGTGTTGTTGGTAGTACCTACACCCAGGCCCCATGTCGCACCATGCTGGTATTCATGAATTGCCAGTTGCATTTGTTTTCTTGATGTCAGATGCGTGAAATAGAAGGAACCCGCACAGCCAGGAAGTTTGCGTAGTCCGAGGGGAGGTCAGATTACCGGCCTGCTTAGTTCTGGCCGCTCGTTCTACCGCCTCCGAGCTGTGCCAGTGGTCTATACTGCCCTGCTTCTGCTTCGTAGGGCATTCAGCTCCGCCGGGTAACATGCGTTTGCTGAATATAATGGCCTCGGCACCGTTTGTAATCATACCGCTCATGAAGACTAGAGGTTATAGCAGTACAAAGACAAGGGAGACGCGAATGGCCATTTCTGACCTATTAGCCGTCGGCAGCCAGTCATACCCGACCACGAGGTGTGGACCACCTGGGGCTCGATCCCGCGACCTCTTGGTTAGGAGTTCAACGCCTCTAACCGCTGAGCGACGGGCTCGTTGTCCTGCCGGTAGCGATCGGGTATATTCGATGGCAGAAGGACGCTCACCGATCGTGCCAAAGGTTATAGCAACTTCCATTCGTTCGCGGGATGTTAGGTCACAGCTTTCAGGGAGAAAAGATGTTGTAAGTACAATTGCATTGCCATCGAATATTCAGCCTAGTCTCGAGCGGATTCGCTCATCACAACATTCACTGACTGTCAGCAGAAGAAAAGTTGTTTAGCGGATTTTCTCAGTTGTGCTTGGGTGAAATTGCTACTTGGATACTGCCCATTTTTCCGTTGAACGTTTGTCGGGTTCCTTACGTTTTCCCGTCGATTAGATTCAGTTTATGAGGGTTAACACCTCACGGAAGAGATTTTCTGCGTCAAAAGCTCATGACTGGTGTATGGAAGAAGACGGAGTTGCCTCTCCTCACGACAGTTGAGTTCACTAATCACAATAAATCTCACTCTCTAGAAACTGCCATGACGCGCCAAAAATGACCTAAAAGACTGCCAGTTACCGCCGTGACCTCCCTTTGGAAGCGGAGTTGGCATACTGCAGTGGTCCTTTCTCCATGACACCTCGGTCTTTTTGGCAGACCTGAGACTGTGTGTGTGAGAGAGAGACACATTAAGAAGACGAAGATGCGATCACTGGAACAAGAAATTTATTGGCCTCACGTTTCGGATTTTCACTCGAACCTATCATCAGAGACATTCGCAGATAAAGGTGATGACGGCACAAGGGGTGCAGTATTTGTAGAACGTGGCTGCCGTGAGACCATATGCGCACTGTAATTAACAGCTCATGTCGGTAATAACATACTGCCTATATCTGCGCCGCTGTGCGGCTGCTGGTTGGGCTCGAGAGCGGTAGCCCTTAAGGCACAACGGCACGAGTGAGTTCCGTAAGAACGATCTGTGAGCTCCTCCTACCACCAACAGCTCTCGCAATCACCGCTGGGTGTCGTAATTGATGCGATGGTGGCTTGTCAGTCCGCGTCCGAGTCGTTAATTGCCGTGATTTCGTCATCCGTGCTGGATGCTGGTGTGACGATTGCTCGGCAAATTGGCTCACTGTCACCGGGATTGCTGCTCTCCCGCGCTCTCCCCACGTGACAGGGAAAATCTCAGCACGGAATATGATACCGGGAGGTCATTGCGCTTGTTGATGGATTGCGGGCCTGAGAACCATGACTGGAGCAGCTCGCGGCCCACGCGGTTGTCACCCCTGGCGAGGATTTCGGCCTCTTGAAACTTGAAAATATGACTGGGTCCCGCCGAGTGTGCCGCCACCTGAGAGCTAGCGTCTCCCCGCCTCACTGCTGCTGCGTACTCGGCAATTCGCATACGGAGTAATCTCCCAGTTTCTCCGACATAGTTGCTTTGTCCGCAACTACACCAGATCCGGTAAACGACTCCAAACGTTTCCTGCCATGGCAGTGGGTCTTTCGACCTCATGACTGGGCGCCTAATGGTTGCTTCCGGCCTGTGTGCAACCCCGACTCCAAGTGAAATGAGAAGAAGACTTGCGCCTTCCGAGACGTCCTTCACGTACGGAAGAGCCCGCCAAAATTTGGGGCCGATTGGATTTGGTCTCTGGTGTCCTTTTCGTATGCACTGGTTGACAAAGTTGCGCGCGTAGCCATTGGCTCTCAGTACCCGTCGAAGTTACTGTAATTCAGCAACCTTGTCTTCCGTTTCACTGCAGTGCGTCTCAACGCGCCGATATAGCGCCCTTACGCAACTGCGTTTGTGACGGATTGGGGGGTTGCTGTTAAAGTTCAGTATTTGCATCTTATTTGTCGCTTTCCTGAACTGTGTGGTTTTTAGGCCACCACAATCTTTGCGGCGGACGAGGACATACAGGAAGGCCAGCTGGTTGTTTTCTTTCTCCTCCATCGTAAATTGAATGTCCGGGAAGACGGCGTTGAGATGTTCTTTGAATGTCAGCACCTGATCCCGTTCGATGACGACGAAGGTGTCATCCACATACCGAGCCCAGAATTTCGGTCTGTGGTGTCGGAAAACCAACGACTCCAAACGTTGGGGGACCGCCTCGGCTATGAGTCCCGAAGTCGGCGAACCCATTGGCGTTCCAATCACCTGCTCGTCGATTGTTCCTGAGACAAAACTTCAAGAATTGGATGATTTGGGCTTGTCCGAGGCGATTCTCCGTTTCGTTGTATTTCTCTTGTAGGAGTAGTTCGATAGTCCCGACTGCCAGGTCCTGCGGGACGTGACATCAAAGGAAGCCATGACGTCGCATGGCAGGTGACTTACCCCTTTAAGTTTCTCTAAGCTGACTGTGGCGTTCGAATCGGAGGTCAGAAACTTGAGAAAACAACCAGCTGGCCTTCCTGGACGTTCATATTCATATTGACCCAACTGTGAAAAACTCGGCGCCTCGGTGGGATTCGAACCCACGCAGTAAGGAGAGGGCTTTAGTACAGCCAACGCTCTAATCACTTGAGCTACGAGGCCCTGGATGTCCTTGTCTGCCGCAAAGATTGTGGTAGTCTTAAAACCAAAGTGCACAGGAAAGCGACCGGGGCGTACACTAGGTGGGCTAACTCATGAAATGTCAACCATACTTCCGAAGTACGTTTTTGTTTGAAAAATATTAATTTAGTATGGTTGTAAAACTAATCGTCATGCAGCGTAACTCTACATCAATTCAGTTACTCCGGGATACCGGCTTTCGAATAAACTTCTTTCCGGCTGCATGCAAAAACTATACTCTGCAAAAAATGACTACTTAAGGAGCATGTATTTTTCTCATTGCTTTTCGATGCCCCTAAAAACTCAGTTATATTTCATGGAGAGCATGCATAAAAATACTCATTCTTTTATTCATTCGCTAGAAAGATACGTCTTCTCGAAGGAAGGGTATACTTCGGTTTTAAAAGTTTCTAATTGTGAAATTTTTTGCTACCGTGAAATGCCCGTTCATAAAACGTCATGTCTCTGCATTTACCAATGTGCCTTGTAAGGTTAACAATATGGCTCAAGTCCACTGCTAAATTTCATGAATCCCATATGGTCTCCTCTTAATACCGTAGATAAATGTATGGTTTTCTGTACGCGGAAAATATACGGCTTATAGTTTGGAAACCCTGAATACAAGTGTAACGGCAGGTTGGGGTTCAAAATTATTCGGAATTAAAAAAGGTTTTTGAAAACCGAATTATACCCTTCCTTCAAGTATGAACTTGGAAGAAGACGTAATTGTCTACCGAATGAGCAAAAGAATGAATATGCATGCTTTTCATGAAATGTCATTGAATATTTAAGGGCGTCGAAAATCAATAAGATAAGTGCATGCTCCTTAAGTAGTCATTTTTGCAGAATATAATTTTTGCATGCGGCCGGAAAGATTTTCCTTCGGAAGCCGGCATCCTGAGGTAACTGAATTATCATACAACTATGCTGTACAATGTTTAGTTTTACAACCCAACCTAATTACTCTTTTCGAAAAGAAAGCGCATTTCGGAATTTCGATTGGAATTTCACGAGTTAGCTCACCTGCTTTATGTGGCATGCGTATATAAGCCGTCTAGTCACGCCATTTACTACAGCCACTTTCAGTCCTCTTGGTTTGGTCTCAGCATTTGCACCCAGCAGAAAGTGGGGTGAATTTTGCTCAGCCGCTTCAAAATCACGCGCAAGTCACATTGTAGCGGCCGAATAAGGAGGGGCTCCGGGAAACTCGGGAAGACCTGAGTTGGGATGTGATGGCTTGCGGTCTTTCGTATGGGTATCTAAAGAAAACTCCTCTAAAAGTCGTGTAACTCCATCATACACACTAGCAAAGGAAAGGGGTGGAGTGGACATGATAGCGACGAATGAACTGATACAAAAGTTTATTAGTAAAACGTTAGAGACACGGTAGAAAAATAAGTTTGATGCGATCTATGACGTAAGGTAAAAATAGCGGTACAGACTACTAATCAACTAAGAGAGTACAACTTAATCCTACAATCCGATAAAACGTGAAACACGGGAAAAGGTTAGTTAATGGTGAAATAAACTAGGCGGAAAACGAATCGGC
>CACRXP010000084.1:508256-523550 GCA_902702965.1 Spirometra erinaceieuropaei
TGGACAACCGGTGGGGAGCGCAGCGCTGGGGGCAACTGCAGGGAAGGGCCGAGGGAGTTGCCGATGTAGTGAGGGCAGCGGTACGAACGTTACGACACGATACGGAGCGGGAGAGGGGATCGGCGGAAGAGAGTGGAAGGGAAACCGGCCATCTTCACCAACATGCGGCTACGCCATCTCCATCCTAGGTCCGCGCGCCAAAAAGTGTCACGGCATTCAAACAACCCTGTACAGATCACGGGACGTTACACAGGATACAACTATTCCGACGAGCATAAAAAAGGCGGGCTACCCACAAGATTCTGACTACCTCTGTCGACTTCCGGTATCGGAGTCGGAGATAAAATGATCTGACTGCGTTTAGACAGCTAGCGCTACCTGACAACTCAGAATTCTGACTTCCACCAACCTGCCATGAGAAGTATTTCACTTTTTATTCCTAGACTGTCTGAAAAACATGAAGATTTCTGAAAGTCTAGAATTACCTTTCGCTAGATCGAAACCGCTGTCAAACGACAAGTTTTAACTGTCTACAGAGGGTTATGCCCTGCGGACGCAACATGTTGATGAAGGAAAGGAAAGGTTATGACAAAATTTCTTCATGGACAGAACGGTGAGCGGTGGGTCTAGGAGATGAGGAGATGCCATTAAAAAGGAGGTGGGAGGCACCGGTCAGAAGCTCTTGACAGTGCATCATGGCCACCACGGCGGTTCATACGACTTCCACAGACGCTGAGAACTGCTTACAAGTGTTCGTTAGGAGCTAACTGTCAGTCAAGGAACGTCTGAATGCGGTCTTCCCGGACATACAATTTACGATGGAGGAGGAAGAGAACAACCAGCTGGCCTTCCTGGATGTCTTCGAATACTGCAAAGATTATGGTGAACTTAAAACCAAAGTGATCAGGAAAGCGACAAATACAATGCAAGCACTGCACTTCAACAGCAACCACCCAATCAGTCACAAACGCAGTTGTGTAAGGACGCACTATCGGCGTGTCGAAACGCACTGCAGTGAGCCGGAAGACAAGATTGCCGAACTACAATACCTCCAACGCGTCTTAAAAGCCAATGGTTACTCGAGCAACTTCGTCAACCGATGCATACGCAAAAGGGACGAAAGGCCTAACCGCACGGACACCAAATTTTGGCGAGCGCTTCCGTATGTCGAGAACGTCTCGGAAGGTGTCGGCTGCCTTCTCGCATCACTTGGGGCTGGAGTTGCACACAGACCGGAGGCGACCATCAAGCGTCAGATAATGAAACCGAAAGACTCACTGCCATGGCAATAAACGTCTGGAGTCGTTTATTGGATCTGGTGCGGTTGTGGACAAAGCAAATACGTCGGAGAAAGCGGAAGACATCTCCGAACGCGAATGGCCGAACAGGCTGCAGCGATGCGGGGAAATGACACCAGCTCTCAATTTGAGGCCCATTAGACGAGATCCGGCCACACATTCAAATTCGATGAGGCCGAAATTCTCGCAAGAGGTGACAACCGCGTGAGTCGCGAGCTGCTTGAATCTGGTTAACTGGCCCCCAGTCCATTAACAATTGCAATTATCTTCCCATTCCATACTCGGTGCTGAGACTTCGCCTAGGCGGAGTAGTAAGCCACGCGGGAAGCGCACAAGCAAAGACTTTTCCCAACGCCAGGGTCGGTGGATGAGATGGTCGAGCAATCATCACACCAACATCCAACGCATGTGATGAAATTATAGCAGTTAGCTGCGCGAATATTTGTCATCAAACAGTCAGCACACCAAGTGAAACGATCCCTGGAGGGGAGAGCGTGAATATTCATAGGTATGCGGTAGCATGGCGACTGCATCCTATAAATACTGCAGCCCCTTGTGCATGAATCAGCCGTATCTGCTGTCGCCTCTGATGATGGGTTCGAGCAGGAATCCGAAACGTCAGGCTAATAAAGCTCTTGTCTGAGCGATCGTGTCTCCTTTTTCAAGTTCTACTAATATCTATTATGGCCACCACGGCGGTTAATACGACTTCCACAGACGCTGAGAACTGCTTACAACTGTTCGTTAGGAGCCTTACAAACAACTTTTCCGCGGTTCTAGTCTGCTCAATAGCCCTTGCCAAGTGCGTGCGTGACGGCGAGATATAAGGTGGCTTGTCAGTGGGCAGCCTGCTTGCGTTTCCCGATTAGATGATCCCTAGCGCGCCATCGATGCCAGAGGCGGAAGGCTTATAAGCACTAGAGATTCCACAAGGGTCCTTGTACCCTCAAAGACATCTTGTGAAAGGATAGGCGAGGTTACAATAGTAGTAATAATAATCGTACTTACTGCCGGTTGAAAGGCAATTTCAAAGAATGATATAGTACGGGTCGAGCTGGCAGTGAAAAAAAAGCTTCTCAAGAAGTAAATATAGGTGGCAGCGTTTTGAGATAGTTAGGATAGTTCAGGATAAAAAACCGCGGCTAGTGTACTGACGTCATTTCAGATGGGAAATGACGGATGATTTCAGGCTTTGTTCCTTTTCATGGGATTGGGACCAGCACACCAAACAGGGTGCATGGGTGAACAGTTGCTCGCTGTCGGCTAAAGAAATTGTTTGCAGCGCGATAATAAAAAAAAATAATATCGGTACTTACAGGCAGTTAACAGGCACTGACAAAGAAAGATACAGTACAGATCGAGTTAGCAGTGAGGAAAACTCCTTAAGAAGCGAATATAGGTGACAATGTTTTTGAGGCGAAAAAACTGCAGTCCCTGAAATAACGTCAGTTCAGACGGGGAGTGGTTGACAGTGCATCGGATGTTTTCAGTCTGTACTCCTTTTCATGGGACTGAGACTCGTGCATCAAACAGGGTGCATGGTGAACAGTTGCTTGATGTTGGCTGAAGTAACTGTCTGTGGCGACGCGGTCTGCAGAGACAGGACCATATGATCAGAGACCACGGACTCCACGAACTCCACGAACTACGAAACATTAATTTGGGGGATTCAGCACCGAAAAGTGGGGAAGTTTACACCATAGAGACTTTAATTGAACGATTACCCGGACAAGGGCGATCTCACCCTGATGGGTCAATTCCCCAGGGACTTCCTATTATAATGCAGACGAGGCTTCATGTCCCATCAACTGTCATCAGGTGACTGCTCTCGCTTCTGTTACCCGTAAGTCATTCGGCGTGCAAAGCAGTCCAATACTCTGATATTAACGGAAGGACCATTTATTTTGAAATATCATCCAGTACATCATTATATGTTTTAAATTTATCACGTTCTTTAGCTTTGGATCATCCTACCGGAGGGCTCAACTGCCTTTAGTTCTAATATTTTTGACCTTTATTCGTTAACTCAAAACTCGGGAACAGAGATGCAAAAATGTGCTACGAGAAATCTCAACAAGGCAGTAGGCCGACGATCAGTTGTTATATGCACATCTCAGCTCGAAGTTGAGAGCTCTCGATGCAAGGACGGCAGGTCAGAGGCAATACTCAGTTTTTACCAGTAGTGAATTCCAAGCGTGTGCCAACGCTGATCCACCAGAAGTGGCTCCCGAAGAAGACGGCACCTCGTCGAAAACCTACTGCCATCACAAAACCATCACACTGGGCCAACTAGTCATTGTTTCAAAGCGCATGATAATGTTCCTCTATAGTAGTCTAAAGTTCGTAAACGAAGGAAAGTCTGGTTTTGTGGACTGTTGTTTTATGCGTGGACATCTGAGCCCCCTAATCGGATGTCCGTTGTTTTTGTTGTCAATAGGATGCATTGGCACGGTAAACATGAACGGTAATCTGGCACTTGAAAGTCATGGCCACTCTGCAGGTGGAGATCTATGCTCATCAATTGCAGTAGAACCTTGCTGGTGCCAGTTTTTACAGCCAGTTTTCTGTCTTCCAACCGGTGCGACATACTTCCGAGGATCAAAAGCGAAGATTTACACATACAACCAGGATCTAAATGGACGTTCACTCCCCACGCTCTAGTAACTTTTTCTAACTTTTTTTATGAGAAACTACAGGAATAAGGCTGGTGAGGAGGAAGGGAGGGTCCAGCTCCTCTCAAATGCATCCCACGCCTGCCACCAGTCGATAAAATTCGACCTGAACGGGGGGTCCTTCTTGGGGTTTCCACCTGAGCAAGCAAACCATCGACTGCCAGCTTTTGCAACTGTGCGATCACTCCATGCTCATTCCTGCTAAAGTTCGGATCTTATTTCGTAGCCGCACCTGCAGCAGACAACCTCCAGCTTAACCCCTACCCCCCCCCCCCAAACCTAACTCTAACCCCGGACCCAAATGGTTGTGGTTAGGTAGCACCACCTCAAGTAAACAAACCTCAGCCACCTCTATTACGGGACCGGCGATAAAAGGGGTTTTTACAGGTGGGGCCGGGGAACGCACATGTGAAGAGGTCAAGTAGTTGTATACAAAAGAAAAGCTATTGGGAATGTGCGGTTGTACTTCGAGTGGTTGAGAAATAGTTGTCCTAACCTCTTACCCTAACCTGAACCCCAACAGTATTGTGTCCATCAGGTGGGGCTTCAAAACCACATCTTAACTAAATTTCTTTAAAACAAATGAGCGCTCAAATATTCAAGGTCAACTTGCAGGGTCTAGCCTAACATTATATGCGATTCTTTTCATTTCTAAAACCATTATTATGGCTTCTTTAAGACTTTTTGATGGCCAGCGCTGATTCAAAACACTTCAAATTTTTGGACCTGAGTTTGTTGATGTTGCTAAGGTGCCTATTCTCCTAATGCGTTTTACCCAAACAGGAATAGAGTGCAACTTAGCTGTCGATGGGCAGAAAACTACCTTCGACTCAACGGGAGGAGATCTTTGCGCCTTTACCCTCCCACGGTTTCAAGGTCACCTTCGTCAAATTCAAACCGCGAACCCGCGTCAAGGTCACCTCAACGCTTGCTTTTTAATCAGTTCTTTTGGATATTTTAACTCATGGGCCACTTGAGGCCATCTTGTCAGCCAGCATTGAAGCAAAGTCTCTCAAGGGGCCTTCAAGTAGACCCTGGGCGCTACGTGAGCAGTCATTACGCAGTGGCATCAGAGTCGGCGTGAATGCAGCCCTGGAGCCGAGCAGTGATTTACGATGAATATGCATCCAGGCAGCTGCTGGTACCAACACAGCTGATGTCTCAATAGCAGGGCATGTTGTGGTTGATGACGCCGCCCACATATGCGCGTGCTCGCGTACATGCACGCAGTGTTGGTGGTCTGACAGCCGTTTTTAAAGTGACGTGTCGGTGCAAGTGCACCGCTGAAAGGCGTGCCTATGAACTACCGTCTTCTCTCTCTCTCTCTCTCGCTCTCACTCTCACTCTCTCTCCAACAACCGTTCGGCAGTTGCGAACGCTTGTGCCTACTGTGTGTCCCACAACCTGGTGGACGCAGTACGGAGACTTGCGAGAGGTGTGGAAATTCGTTTTTGATAGCTTGCCTCTCTTAGATCTCCCATGCTTATTGTAAACGACCACAGAAGCGTATTCTTACTAATAATCTTAACCTTACAATCCAATGCTCTAAGCTCTAACCCGTATCGGGGCATTCGATAACATCGCACTATCTAAGCTTCCGGATGGAGAAACCCATATCTTGCATGTAAAAGTGATTACAAAGCGAGGGGCCAAACTGTGGAATAGTTTCTAGTTACAAAACGACAAGATTATATTTTGTAACAGTACCTGTTAGGGGTTCGGGGTTAGGCTGAGCTTGTCTACGCAGGTACGGCTACGAAACAAGACCCAATCTACAAAACTACACGGATACCCTCGTATCCCGAACTAACCTTTGTAATTTTACGTTTGGATAGCAGGTTTTGACAGGCCGGTGTAAGTTCTGATCGGGAGAAGATTTAGGATTATCTTATCTAAATTAAGAAAATATACTATTAGGACTTGCCATAATAAACTTGGCGGTCATAGTTTAATTTCCGGAACTGCTTTTATGCAGCCTAACTTAACTGAAAGCGCAAGGATTTTGCAAAAGTGGTCATAGCAAAAACTATGCCTTCTTATTTCTTGAAGTTAAAAACCCCTACCTGAGGGTAGCCTTAAACAACAAGTCACAAGTGGAAAGAGCAGATTTGAATAATTCCTTCTACACATTGTTGCTTTTTAATTTCCTCAGAAATTAACTGTAAACGTGGAGTAGATCAGTAATATTCTAGGTTCAGGAGCTCATACCAGATTGTTATGCATGAATATTTGGACCAAAGTACAGTAGATAGGCTAACTCATGAAATGTCAACCGAAATTCCGAAATACGCTTTCGTTTCGAAAAAATAATTTAAGAAGGGTTGTAAAACTAATCGTCATGCAGCTTAGTTCTATAATAATTCTGTTACCTCAGGATGCCGGCTTTTGAACGAAATTCTTTCCGGTTGCATGCAAAAGCTATACTTTGTAAAAATGACTACTTATATAGCATGCATTTTCTCCTTGATTTTCGATGCCCTTAAAAGTTCAGTCATATTTCATGGAAAACACGCATAAAAATACTAATTCTTTTCTCATTCGGTCGATGGTTACACCTTCTTCCAATTTTATAGTTGGAGAAAGGATATAATTCAGTTTTCAAAAACTTTTCCGATTCCCGAGTAATTTTGAACTTGACCTGTCGTTACACCTGCATTCAGGGTTTCCAAACTACAAGTCGTATATTTTCCGCGTACGGAAGACCATACATTTTTCTACGGTATTAAGAGGAGACTATATGGGGTTCATAAAATTTAGCAGTGGATTTGAGTCATACTGTTAAATTTACAAGCTGCATTGGTAAATGCAGAGACATGACCTTTTACGAACGGCCATCTCCCAGTATTAAAAAATATCACAAATAGAAACTTTTTTAAGACTGAATTATATTCTTTCTTCGGGTATAAAATTGGAAGAAGGCGTACCTTTCGGCCGAATGAGCAAAACGATGAATAGTTTTATGCGTGTTTTCCATTAAAAATTATTAAACTTTTAAGGGCATTGAAAATCAGTGAGAAAAATGCCTGCTGCATAAGTTGTCATTTTTTACAGAGTATAGCTTTTGCATGCAGCCGGAAGGAAGTTCGTTCAAACGCCGATATCCTGAGGTAACAGAATCATTATAGCATTATGTTGTACGATGATTATTTCTTTAACGCCACTTATTTAATCCTTTCGGAACGAAAACGCGTTTCGGAATTTCGGTTAACATTTCATGAGTCAGCCCACCTAATGTGCATCAGCCACAGTGAGTAACCGCATAATGTTTATTAACTGCCGACAGGCAGGTAGTCCTATACTTTAGAGTAGGGTGATTCCATACTAGCAGCACAGGTAATAGCCAAAAGCCCAGTCACGAGTTTTTCGCGGATACTCTGCCGCTGAATGTCACAGCTGTGGGGGGTTCGGCTCATCAGTGGGTCCCCCAGCATTCCCCGTCTGCTTTCTGGTACGCACTCCGATTTAGAAACTGTTGTTTTTAATTTCCTCACTTGACTCAGTTATGATAAACTCGAAACCACAACAGCAATGACGAGGCTTGAGTTCAGTCAACGCTCTATTAACCCGAGCTGGGAGGCCCCGTTGGGAGCTGTGAGTTTAATCACCCTTCGGTCAAGTTACCCGCCCAGGCTACTTCAACGTGAGAAGTTTGCCAAGTCTGATGCAGTAAGCTGTCTGCCTGAGCTGGATTTCCCAACCAATCAACCTAGAATCCACCAAGCTCATTTAATTAATTGGGATAAAATTTGCGGTTCCCAGTTGGGCCTCGTAGCACAGGTGGTTAGAGCGTTGACTGTACACAAGCCTTCCCCTTGCTGCTGTGGGTTCGAATTCCACCGACGCCGTCGAATTTTTCACAAGTGAGTCAAGTGAATTATGCATTATTTTATGCGGTCAACAAGAGTAAGGTTGCAAATTTCGATCAATTTTTACGCACGTGTAAACATTAACTTTTCACCCCTGTGGGCTTATTGGAAAAATCAGATACACTCTTTTCTATAAAGGGGAGGGGAAAAATTCCAAATCCCCCCGGGGGATTTAACTGTACAAGCCCATATGTAAAAAACCTTACAGGTGGAAAAAAGTTTCAGTTGTACGGAATGAAATTCGGGTCCGTCCGATCGGGTGATTGGAATATTTCCTTCTGGCCTACCATGAAGGAATCACCTGAGAATTCCTCGATATCTGGAAAGCATGGCTCTTATGCCAAGCGTTTAGTGGCGGGGTCTTAAGGACGTCGCCCATACACACATGCTATTCTAAGCACCTTTGAAATACAGGCACGTCGTTAAGTTCTAAAACGGTCTAATGCTCATGGGTAGTTTAAAAACTCAATTACATTATTTCATATAGTAATTCCTAGAGGAAGCAGAAGAACTTTACACAGGAGCCCGCAGTCCAGTGGTTAGGGGCGTTGGACTTCTAACCAACAGGTCGCGGGATCAAGCTCCAGGTGTTTCCCGACTCGTGGTTCGGTGTGACTGACTGACGACGGCTTATAAGCCGGAAATGCCCACTTCAGACCTTTAGGTAGTTAGTTTCTCACTGAGTCTCTGTAAGAAGAGGGTGAGTTGTTCCGAGTCTTGAAAGTTAATGAGCAGTGTAAATATACGACTTCCATTCGCTGAAATTTTAATTAGTGACGTGGGCGCCGATGGGGGGATTTCTAATTAAGACAGGTCCGGCGCAAAAAGGTGTTATGACTTAAGATGGCCTCCCAGGCCTCTTAGTTTTTGAGGCCGATCTACTTGAAATCCTCCTTCAACGCCTCCTAAGCCTCGGCGCATGCAACTGGAATTGAGTCTCATACCCGTTTTGTAGGTGGTCTTTTCACCAAGGGAGGTCCGTTTAACGCCCAATGGTTGACGCCCTTCCTGGAAGGACCCCGGTCGGCTGTCTTTTCTCGGCCGAAAGGGATTCTACTGGGTTTACGCCCTCGATAACTTGGAAGCAATTTTCCAGCCTGGGAGGGAGGATTTGTAATAAATGACATGCGACATTGTCGAAGAAGTGCCTCTTGTTTCTTATTTTGCCGAACCTGTCTGGTTGGAAGCGAAAAGCGTGATATGGGTACTCGGCTGAAAATTGAAGGGGTTTCCGAAGGTCTGGAGACTTTAGGACGAAAGAGGCAAAAGTAGGATTACCTTCTTATAATCGTCAGAATACGCTAAAAATGACCGAGAAAACATCTTCAAGACCTAGACCAAGTCGACGAGAAGACAATCACGATCTAAAAATCCCGTATAAAAAGGAGGATTTCGTTGTCGAGAGAAGCCGCGGCATGTAAGCAAACTGTCCTCTGCCTACATTATGCGTCGCTGTGCGGCTGGTAGTTGGGCTCAAGAGAAAACCCTAAGGCACAACGGGACGAGTGAGTCCCGTAGAAACGATCGGCGAGCGCCCCTCTAGCATTGTGCATGTAGTGGCCTAAGCTGTGAGAGTAAGCGCTCTAGGCGCTACAACCACCAGGTCGAATCCCATGGTGGATGGAGAGAAGACGCAAGGCACCAGAATAAGAGGTTTATTGTGCACAGAACCCGCTTTTGTAGGCAGCCGCTTTTGTAGGCTCGTGGGCCAAGCTCAAGCGGTGTTCAGTCAGTGTCTGTTGCATTTGCCGAGGGGTGGTGTCGCAGTGGCACACCAATGGTTGTGGTTGGAGGGGGGCGGTGCGTTCAAGTGGCCTCGTGGGCAGCTGCGGCTGTGCGGGCGCAGGTATGCCCGAGCTGTCGGTCGTGTGACTTCAGGTCAGCGCTCAGGAACGGCTCACTGCGAAGGCGTGAATGACCTTGCGGCAGCGAGATCTTGAACAATGAGGCCAGATGGCTGCCCCACTACATGTATTCCCGATCGCGACCGACAAGGCAACGAGCCAGCGGCTCAGTGGTTAGAGGCGTGGAATTCTAACTAATGGGTCGCGAGTTCGAGCCCCAGGTGTTCCCCACTTCGGGGTTGGGTCTGACTGGCTGACGACGACTAATAAGCTAGAAATGGTCATTCCAATCCTCCTTGTCCTCTAACTCGTATGGAAGCCAATTTAATAGCCCACTGTGGGGTCAGCACTTTTGTACCTGAGGCAGACAATTAGAAAATGTAGATCAACCACTTCCCACACAAGCTGCCATCATTTACATGCGAACTCCATCCGCATCCAACAGAGAACGACGCATAGGTGCTCGCCTCTACTCTTTTCACTACAAAAATCTGACTTAGGGAACGATGCATGTTGTATCTGTAGCCAGTCATCATCATTGCAGCCCCATCTTCCTTGCTACAGGACTCTAATGACTCAAGGCCACACATTTTAATCAAGAATGCCTCGGCAGTGAAGCCCCTGCACCTTATCCCAGGCAAGCTGACTTGCCGCTACACGTTTGATTCGACCAGTACGTGAGGACAATTCGACCATCGCGAACGAAGACACTCATCGTGTCTCTCACGGGCTGGTGGACAGTGACTTGCACAGCAACCGCACTATCTCCCTCCCTACTCATCTTTCTCCGGTGAAAAAAACAGTGTCACCGGAGGTGTGCTTGGGCGCGCCATACCTTAACCGGTCCCCATAGAATGCCCCAAACTTCCTCTAGAACGGCCTGGACCTTACGTGCGTGAAGGTGGCATAGACGCTACATTACGAAGAAACCACTGAGAAGGATAGGGTTAGCCCGTCAGCTAGCAACCTTCCAAGCACCAATTCCTATCGCGCCGTGATATATTCAAGGGCGACTGTTTCACTATAGTGAGTACTGCTCCGATGTGCCGTGCAGATGGATTCCCCAATGTCGACTTCTCCCCATCCAGCTCCGCTGCACCATTTCGCCGTCCCAGCCTGTCAACCAGCTGGTTCTGGGATTGGAATCGGCGGCTCACGTGACGCGAGGCTTACATCTAGGCATGGCACCGTAGTGGTCCTCCTCCGCTACGCCTCTCGTAAGTGCTTGCACATACGCAGCAGTGGTGATCTGGTTCTCGACCAATCACGGCTGTTTAAACCGGCCAACCATCGTCAAGGCTGACTCAGGCGTGCTCTCGCTTAAGGCGCTGTCGTAAGCTGCCCAACCTTGTTTAGTGCCGAAACCCTCTTACTCGACCCCCAATAAGAACACAAGACAGTGGCCTAAGGGGAAGGTT
Organism: Spirometra erinaceieuropaei; assembly: GCA_902702965.1. Classification (NCBI taxonomy): domain Eukaryota; kingdom Metazoa; phylum Platyhelminthes; class Cestoda; order Diphyllobothriidea; family Diphyllobothriidae; genus Spirometra; species Spirometra erinaceieuropaei. Next base: position 519,355 of record CACRXP010000084.1, read on the forward strand.
AGGGATTATTTATGACTACGGGACGGCTGGTTGGAGTTCAAATAGGATAGGTAACAGGGGGAGGTCCTTTGGCGGGGACTTGTTGGCCTAGAGGCGGTCCTTGGTTGATCCGGCAAGCGAGAACGGCGATGACGTGTGGAGACGTCAGGGTGGCGTTCCCCGATTCAAGGACCGTCATTAGGCCAACCAGTCTCCGCCAAAGGACCCCCCCATGTTCCTTATTCTATCTGAAGTCCAACCCGTCTTCCCATCGTCTTAAGTAATCCCCAAACTTACACTTGGAACACGGTCTCGTGTTCTTGATGGAGGCCGAGTAAAAGGGCTTCGACACTTAGCACGATTGAGCCGCTTACAAACTGGAAGACCCACAGGCGTCAAGATACTCACCATAGCCTTTACGAGCCGTCCTAACACTGTGAAGCACTCACCACAGTCTCTCTGGACTCCGCTATAACGACACCCGATGTGTTCTCGTCCAGCTGCCAGCTTATTCCAAACATCCTCTCAACTGGCGACCAACACCGGACCTGAAGGTCGTAGTAACTAGGGTTTCCCTCTGGCTTAAACGGTCGCAACTACACCACGGGGGTAGTTATAGGTTCGCACTGCCTCTGCTCTATCCGATTATTGCCTGTGACGAGGCAATCTTACCTCCGTTTTAGTCCAAGGCGCTTACAGCTCAGGCAGCTTTTGGAATATAGCCCGGAGGAATGTGCGCCCGGACAATCGCAACTCCCCGGAAATCATATACTCCAATGTACATCATGCGAATTACCCCCTGGGTACACGGTACGGCACAGACGTCACATGGACACAAACAATCTACCAATGGCACCGACACGCAAGTAAACTTGGTCAACGACAGAGACTTCTTGCAGGCATGAATTAACACGATCAGCACATGCTCCTTACCACGCCAGCGGCCACTGTTGACCGGGACAGGGCTCCGGACAGAATAAATCCCTCATTTTGGCGTCTCTTTTATTCTTTTTCTACTAAGTACGACCTGCCCTGATGATTGTGGTGATTAATTTGCGCGTCCTCGTGCAATTTTGAGTCCTAGCAGGTTGCGTTCTGCCAAAAATTATGATGACTATCCCATGGTTGAGGACGATGGCGTCGTCTCCTGTCCCGTGAGGTGGACTCAAGGTCACTTGCCTGGGTCTATCTTACTCAGTCCTCCGACGTCTACCTATCTCAGATGGAAAGACGACCTTAGGTAGAAATACGCCTAGTGACTGGCAGATCCGGACGGTTCGTCTACGCGGGTGGTACGCACTCCCGTATATACTAGCTGAATGGTCTCTACACGTCTTTCTCATAGTCCGTCGCCAAGGCAGCAGACCTGCCCCAAATAGCGACCAGACAACCCGAGACGATCTACTCTTGCGGCGTTTTCGCCTCAGACAGGAACAGTTCGGTTTAGTTGTTGTTAGTTCTAAGTTCGTGCGCGTTATGTCGGACGTCGTCGCTCGGATGTCGTCGGGTCCTCTCCCTCCTGCTTGGGCCGCCCCGGTTGATGAGGTTACCCACTCAACGTAAACAACAGCTCGACTACATTCAAGCCCATTCAAGCTAGCCAGAGGGTTCCTCTTGTGTTAGATGAAGGTTGCTACGTAGCGAGCATGGCAAACCCAAATTACACTAATTGGGGGATGCTTGTCAACGATCGAGCGAAGGACCCCAAACACACACGACCAGCCAAAGGTGCATGTCTTACGGGAAAGGTGGTAATAGGGGTTTTCTCGGCGAGGCCTATATATGCATTGTTAAATTCGGTTTTCGGGCGCGAAGGTTTTAATGCATTGACATATAGCAATCGAAATTAAGCAGGACAATAAAAAAATAAGCATTTAGGATAAATTGTGGTTATGTAGGATACAATACTGTCGGGGTTGGGGGGTAGGGTTAGGGGTTAGGGTTAAGGATTAGGGCAACCATTTCTTAACCACTCGAAGTACAGCCGCTCATTCCCAATAGCTTTTCTGTTGCATATAATTATTTGACCTTGTCGCCTGTACGTTTCCCGGTCCCACCTGCAAAATAACCTCTTGCCACCGGTCCCGTATTACAGGTGGCTGGGGTTTGTTTACTTCAGGTGAGGCTACATAACCACATCTAACCACATTAAGTGTCTACAACGATCGCTTCTCAACTCTCTAGGCTAAGGTCACTATAGATAGTCCACCTGACTGTCTACAACGATCGCTTCTCAGCTCTCGGAGCTGAGGTCATTGTAGGTAATGCACCAGGCCGTCTATAAGACGGCCCATCCTTGCACAATGAAACACCAAACCGAAGTAATGGTGTCGGAACAAAACCCATTTAAATAAGTATAATAGGTATTTTCGCTTGCCACAGATGCTTGGGGTTCTTCTCTCGATCCTTATCGTCGACTTTTAAAAGTGTGTCCTTCCGCGGGCCTGCAAAATTCTACTTCAGTACAAATGGCTACGTAAGTAGCAGAAATAATGCCTGTCGATTGTCCTTGCCGTTAGAAGTCTTTACGCATTTTATAGAAAACGCGAACAAAACTATTTTCTCATCTACTCATTTTGTAGAAACTTACGTCTCTGCCAGATATCCTATTCGAAAAAACAGCATATTTCGGCGTAAAAAAGTTCCTTATCATAAAACGCTGTAAGATCGTGAAATACTTGTTCATGTAGCATCGCATCCATCCTTTTATCAGTGCTCCTTATCAGGCATACAATGGCGTTCCATGCTCATCACATGGTTTTATGAGCTGCGCATGATACCTTCTTAATTGCATAGAGGAATGTTTGACTTCTTAAATGTAAAATTACAGCTTAAAATGGTAAAGAAATTTTAAAAAAAGGAATTAAAAAGTGGAAAGTACAGAATGCATGTGAAAAAGAGTGTTTTAGACATTATTTATATAAATCATATTTGGATTTATAAGAGCATCGAAAATCTGTGTAAGCAAGTACATGCTACTGAAGTAACTATTTATACTAGGTGCAGTTTGGCAGGCGAAGGGAAAGGCGCGCAATCAAAAAGCCAGCATCCTGGCGTGTCTAAAATCTCATAGCGTTATGCTACATAGCAATAAATATTACGGCCTGGCCTACGTAATCTTTCCTAATCAAACTCGCTACTCAGAATTTCAGTTAACGTCTTCTTGAGATATGTCACCAACTATATCTCACTGTAACGTTTAGAAGTGAAGGCAGACTACCAAGGCACCTTCGCATTTTGGCCCCTAGAGCTAGATCCATGGTGAGATCATCCACTGTTGTCCTGCGTGATCACGTATTTGCATGCATTCACAGTTCAGGAGGGCACTGTATGCTAGCCTTCAAAGGACCCTTGAAAAATTAAAATAAAAGCTCATTGTGTCTCCACTGGTCTAAACCACCAAATTTAAAAATCTGGATTGGAAAAAGTGCCCTCAGAAGAAAATAAACCATGCAAAAAAATCAAAAAATACCGGTTGTTTCTTTCAGCTGGGCTTTCAGGTGTAAAAGATTGCATTGTTGCAAGATTACGTAGTATCAGACAACTCCAAGGAAATTCGTTTAAGACGGCAGCATGCTCACCGTTGACTGAACTCCAGTGTAGACACCTGTGTCCCATGCAATAAATGTCATTTAAGTATTGGTTGTAGTATTACTTTCAGATGGCTGTATAGACTTAATCATAATCCCTAAGAAGGATAGCGACGAAGTCACTGTGATTAAGGGAAGGAAATTGTATCGTATTAAAATTGCCCTAGTATAGCAGATAGGCTAACTCATGAAATATTAACGGAAATTCTGAAATGAGTCTTCGACTCGGAGAGTTTACTTAACGTAGTATTATAAGATTATTCACCGTGCAGCACATTTCTGTTATAACTCAGTTGCTTTATGATGCCGACCTTTGAGTGAACTTCATTTCGGCCGCCTGACTACTTAAATGGTGTGAATTTTTCTCATTTATTTTGGATGTCCTTATAAGTTTAAATATATTTCACAGAAACCATGCATAAAAATATTAACTTTCTTACTCGTCTGGATGAAAATTAGACATTCTCAAAATTCTATGCTTAAAAGAAGGGTATAATTCGATTCAAAAAACCCCGTCTCTAAATTTACTAATTTTTCTTGCAAAGTTTACAATATTTCTCAAATCCACTGCTAAATTTTGTGATAGCCATGTGGTTTCCTCGCAATACCGTATGAAAAATGTATGAT
>CACRXP010000084.1:531028-545036 GCA_902702965.1 Spirometra erinaceieuropaei
TTAAGTGATTCGACGGCGAGTCTTGCAACTACACGCCACGACATACCAGCAGATGACGGGCTTTCCCGGCATTTGTTTAAGGCACCTTTAGGCAAGCACTGCTGTCCCTAAATGGGGCTTCGTAGACATCCCAGACGGCCGCCGAACTCATCTATGTGCCACGGCTTGATTAAGTGGAAGTGCGATCCGAGTTGGCCTGGACCGCCTACGGAATTGCGCGTCGCCCTTTCCGCGGGACCTCTTGAAGTGAAAGGAGTAAGGAGGGAATGAGAGGAAGGGGAGAGGAAAGGCATGGTAAGGAAGGGAGGTGTGGGAGAAATGGGGGGGGGGGCGGAATGAGAAAGGAATCACCGGGTGTGGTAAACACACAGCACCGGATATCCTCATCTGGTTTAGCCGCTCGGCAGAGCCTAGCTTTGAGGAGCCACAGATGAGATTTGAATGCCAATTAATGGACGTCAGGTGTAGCCACCACCTGTACGAGACAAATTATGCGTCCTGCTGCGACCTTCGCGTGGGTCACACACGATAGCGACAGTCTGGTCGTCGATTTCGACTATGTCCACCGTGTGCTCCACAGTAGGGTGAGAGCAGGGCCGGTGACCTGCGCAGCATCTACCGGCACTCTCTGCTCATCTACCAACTATATCCGGTGTCAAGACCTAGTCCAGACGACCGGAGGGGGGGGGGAGGTCGCAGATGGCTGGCACAGCGAAAAGCCGCACCTAGGCCTGTCACCATACTCCCTGGCCCAAAGCGAACACTGGCCAGCATTTTGTTATCACTGCAGAAATAGGGAGTGTCGCGGACTTCAACGGGCGCGGCGTGACCCTGCATATGCGCGTGTCGTCATACCTCAGATGTTGGCACTTTTCATGGGTGCGCATTCTCAATAACGCCTGCCGGACTCAGATCTAACCCCTGTGTTGTTCCAGCACACCTACCGCCTGGCTCGTTTTACAGACACACACGCACAAGAACCAGGTTCTAAAGAAGAAGGAGGGAATCTGGTATCCCACATAAGGAGGCATCTCTGGGTGTCCATCCAGCTGCTAACCCACACGACAGTTCGACTGTCGTGACCGAAGATGCCCACCGTGTGCTCCACAGGCATGGTGACATGTGCGCCAGTTAGTTTATAGTGGTTGTAGGCCTACACAGCATATTCCACGCTCTCTCCTCCTCCCCCGCCTGGATCCGGTGTCAAGACATAGTCAAGAAGACCGGAGATGAGAAAGAACGCAGGTGGATGGCACGGCGAGCGAACCTGCACCTAGGCGTACCACCATGCCATAAAGGCCACATTATAAAGGGACCATTGTAGCCTGACTCTCAGCCCACGATTATTAACACTTCCCGAAAAAGAATAATATCACGGTTCAAGGAAGGGGGAAATTGATTGGTAGACAAATCTACTGGTTTATTTAGTGGGATTTTGAAATTAAATAGGTAATTGGGACAGCAACAAAATAAATAACAATAATAGGGAAGTTAAAACAAGCAAGGACAGCAGAATTTAATGGTACCAGTAAATTTCGTGACGGCTTCTCAACTGCAGCCTGTCGTTCCATAACACAAATAAAAAGTGAGAAAGGTACAGAGGTTTGAATTTCGACAGAGAAAATCAATGTACAACAGCCAGGTTAACGTATACTGCGCGTAGACTAATCAATAAAATTATATTTTCAAAATGCAACACAGGAATGAAAATAGGGAATTAAACATGCTGAGGGATTTCGAAATGGCTTCTAAAGCAGGAGAACAAGATTCCACGGTCCTCTATTACAAAACATCTCCTTGATAGTAGCCATTCGGTTGACCCCGAAACGTCTTTTCGAATATTAGTTCGACCACGAACCACTCGGTTATTGCGCTATCTGGAGGCAGCCTATATACGGCGGGAGAAACCCGACCTATGTAAGCAGCTAGACCACCTGGTCAACCTCAGCTTGCCCTGGTAGACGTGAGCCCTTTTGATTTTCGAAATCCCTCGGCATGCTCACTTCCCCATTTTCTTTCCTGTGTTGCATTTTGAAGTTATCATTTTATTGATTAGTCTACGCGCAGTATACGTTGACCTTGCTGTTTCACATTGATTTTCTCTGTCGAAATTCAAACCTCTGTATCTTTCTCACTTGTTATTTGTGTTATGCAACGACAGGCTGCAGTTGAGAAGCCGTCGCGAAATTTACTGGTACCATTAAATTCTGCTGTCCTTGCTTGCTTTTAATTCATTCCGGGGAAATATTGCTTCGACTAATAGGGAACTGTATCCAGCGTAAGACCAGCACCGCATGTTTGCGGATGGCTGCGCGAATTCTTCAGGCAGGCGTACGATCAGTACGTGGGTTTACCGATGGGCCAAGATTCCAACCAACTTTCAGCTTGACCGTCTCGACAGCTGTGAAATTTAACTCGGGTGGCTGCCCACAACTTGTCAGCTTTGCGAAACGAATCTCGCTAAAGACGACGACGTCCGCCTATACTGATCCAGAGGTTCGTTCATCTCTGTCCAAAAGGCAACTTCATGTCTAAAGAGGACAATCACTTCTGGTTGCCAGCTGAAAGACATCACTGGGACGAGGGCGTTAAGGAGATGTTGACGGGGGTCGCTGTCTTCTACTGTGTTTTAACCGCATGCTTTTAGTTCACAACACTTAATCAGAGGAGTGAAACTTCCGAGGAGGTAAAAGAATATGATGCAGTGACGCATATTCGCAATCATGGAGCAGTTATGTGAGCACACTTTCGTTGCATCATTGTTTTTACTCTGTCTGAAACTGTAAATCAACCGATGTGATTCAATGAAAAATGCAGATTTGAAACAATGTTCTGGACATTTAAGCATCCGGTAAGGATTGGGAGAGGGACCCCAAGCATCAGTGGCATGCAAAAAATACCTATTATACTTATTTAAGACAGGCGCCTTTGGCTGGTCGTGTGTGTTTGGGGTCCTTCACCCGATCATTGCCAAATCCGAAATTCCGGCATGACTTAAATACCTTGAGACTAAGCTGCACGATAATCAAGCAGTCCCTTCTAAGTGAAATCGTGTGTCTGAATTTTAGTTAACGTTTCATGAAACTCGTCACCTGTTGTACATCAGAACAAATGCTAGAATACTGATCATCATGGAAACTTAGGCATATGTAGAGTCGTAGAAACTACCTGTGGAACTTTGAGATCTTAACAGCACTTGTGTTGAAAAATTACCGCGGAGACTGATTTGTGAGCTGGAGCAGAGGTGCAGTGGGGTTTTGAAGCCAGTCTTAACCAGTCGAAATAGCGCCTCCCCAATCATAATTCGAGACGGCTAGTTGACCGGACCGATTTTACTGAGTGGGGGTGTAACGCCCCTGGACTTGAACAGAATTGTTTGAATGTGTGACACTTTTCCGCGCGAGGACCTATGGTGGAGATGGCCTAATCGCGTGTCGGTGAAGATAACCGGTGTCCCTCCCTCTCGCTTCTGCCGATCCCTTTCCCCCTCGTCGTACCGTAACGTAACGTATCGTCCGTACCGCTCGCCTCCTCGCTACATCGGCACTCCCTCGGCCCTTCCCTGCAGTTGCCCCCAGCGCTGCACTCCCCACCGGTTTACTAGTTGGTATGTTGGCATCGTCTCTCCACCCAGACAGGTCATTCGACAGATGTAACCATCCTTCCTGTACAATTACGATTATTACACGTTTTCCCCGTGCAGTCTCGTCCCTTATTCGACATGCCTTCTTCTTCTGTGTGTGGATGTGTATCAAGGAATGCTAACAGTTCCGTTCAGGTCTACCCCGGCCAAGATCTCTTCTCGGCGTTTTCTTACTCCGGTGTGTGCTACCCTTGACGTTCTCGGCCGCTACAGGGGTACACAAGCGATTAGCTAAAAGCGGTGTTATGGTCAGCTGACGAACACGCAATACAGAGCCTGCGCGGTGAGCCCCCATTGGCTGAGATAACAAAGGCGTTGGGCGCTCGCAGTTGTCAGCGTGTGCGGCCTTGTGGCTGCAGTTTGTCCAGACCGGTACGCTTGTAGATTCATGAGCGGAGCTACAGTTAAGGCTCGCACACTGTGGGTGTGTCACGGAGCTGCAGGTGTGTGTTAGGGCTAGCGTTTGCTAGGTCTCGGTAACCGGTAGCCGGAATGTAGCCAAACAGGCAGCGTTATAGCGTTCGGGGCCGCTTGTTTTTAACATGCGGCCCCGTAGGGATGTGTGGCCCAGTGAAGTCGATTTACGATTATTTTCGATCGGACCGACTTGCAAGTAATTGGCGGGATTTCGTGCCGATGAGTTCATCAACGTTCCAGGCGAAGTTATAATCATTTCCAAGCTAGCTTAAGACTGGAGTAGTAAAACTTTACGGTGTCGCTCACATCTCCAATTTGCTGGAACAATATAATTTTACGGCAGTTGTTTTTTCTTCAATATTTTCGGGGACGTTAGCGCCCATTTTTCTTGGTCTCGGAGGCCTGTAAGAAAAGGAACAAGTTGGCTGACCGCGGCGGAAGTAGTTTTGTGCTCAACCGCCAAACAACCGGGGCTTCTTCAGTCATTTGGTTATGTCGATATGCGGAAAATCGACCTGGATCCCAGGTGGTTGTAGTTTTCTAGCCAATGATTACCGATCGGTGGTCCGTGGCGATTTTAAGTCGAGTAGGATGACACAGCTGGTTCCTCTGAGAGCATTTTAAGCTATCAGTTTGTCCAGTCCACCTTATCTGGTGGTCCTTTTACTAATTATGTTAGCAGTCTAGAGTAGTATTGGGATCGAAATTGATCCAAATTGGGGTCGAAATTGAGACTTGGCTTCGTCCATCAACCTGATCCTCTTCGTTTTTTCGCAGTTTTGAAGAAAACTTTGATCGAAGCCTTCAAATTTTATCATCCTGCTAAGTCGCCTTAGAATTTCACGAAACATTGCAACGCAGAATCTACCTTCTCTAGTAAGTTTCGGTACTGCCTTCGTCAGGCACACTTCCAGTCGCTCTATTCGTCCTTGTAAATATTCTCGGCGAGGACAAGCCCAGGCAGTCTTCGGCATATCAAATCGTCTTTTCTGCCTGTCAACCACTCAAAAGACCATTTTCCACTTACTGCAAATTACCATCAGGGATTTTTGACGAATGCACATTGTGGACGTTCATATTATGCGGGTAGAAGTTGCCTTTTGGTTCAACAAAGTAAGCAATGCTTTGGAGATAGGAGTTAAAGTACTGATGAGGTAAGTTACAAGGATAAGTAGCAATGCAGCCAACAATGTCTCGGTACCGAGAAGTGCACTAAAAGAGGCGCACTGAAGTAACCACCGCAATTTTAGAAAAAGTCCTCGTATGTGTGCCTCCGGGTATTACTTAGTGAACCGCGTCATACGGAACCTCCACGTATGAGTTTGGGGCAACGTTTGTTAATACGGCTCGGTACAAATGTACCGGCAAGGATCTAATGTGTAGGACCACGTTCTTATTGCAGGTTAGATGGCTACCTACGTTATTTAGCTAGTAATACAATACTGCGAGTTAGAATCCGACCAGTCGGTCTTCAGGTTGCTGTACGTGTTTCTGTTAAGTTTCTGGGATTAGGACAAGGACCAAAGGATTGGTGCGCTGGCCTTCTCCAGCTCCGTCTCGAACTACGTCGACCGAGTCTTATGTTGAAAGAGGCCTTGCCGACCGCACACATCGGTTCATTCCGTGTGACCATGCGCGTGGTCCGCTGGAATCACCATATGAAGGACCGTTCCGGGCACCCCCACGCACTACCAAGAACTGCCAAACCCTTCGCAGTGACAAGAGGACGTGGTCATCATCAAGCGCGTCAAGGCCTCTGTTCCCGACGGGCCGCCGGACCTGCCCCAGGGAAAAATGTGCAACCCCCCCACCATACAGCATGTTTCTTCTCTTCCTCCACTCACTTTCTGTTCCTACTTTCCTATTGCTACCTGCCCGTCAGGTCCTCTACCTCCAATTATAACCCCTTCATCATCCCTCCCATCCTGACCGACTGATCGTTCACGTTTTTAGACAGGGAACGTCCATTCGGCGTCGTTACCCACCGCCTTCAGTCCAGCTGGGGGGTGGGGGTACTGTGGCAGTCTACTGCCGCGATCGCTAGCACGCTCACTTAACCGTGTCTCCTTTCTGTCCACCTCGTACTCCCTATCGAATCTCCGCTGGAGCCGCCTACAACTTGGCAACAGTCTGTCACGCTGTGTCCTTTGCCGATCGGTTGCAGATGAACACTGCTCAGACACAGGCATACGCGCATGGCGTCGGAGCCTAACAAACTTAACGCTGATAGATGGGCTCGAGTGAGAACCCGAAACGTCAGGCCAATAAACTTCTTGTCCCAGTGATCGCATCTTCATCTTCTAAACTTAACGCTGCACAACCATACAGACGCACACGACAGTTCGACCTTCGATTCCAACAATGCTAACCTTGTGCTACACAGCAAGGTGCTGCAGGCACGATGACTTGCGCGTGAATTAGTCTCTAGCGAATGTAGACTTTCGCTGCATCTATCGCACTCTCCCCCCCACTCCCCACCTGGACCCGGTTTCAAGATAGAGTCAAGAACACCGGAGGCGGGGGAGGACGTAGGTGGAAGGCACGACCGGACCCGCACCTAGGCATGCTACCACACCTGCTGCTCCACACAGCAAATGACCAGGTTTTTGCCCAGCAACAACAACAACAACACCCTAACAGGGCGTCAGGAGGACGAGGATGATGACTGGGCAGCCGTGCCCATCACCTGTATACCTAGCGGGAGCGCGAGAGTATCTGCCGGCAGGTTATCAGTTGTCAGGGAACAGCCAGCGCAGGCCAGGCTGTGAGGGCCATGGTTTGCTGATACTGACATAGCACACGCTTTCTGACTTGCTTGGTGAGAACACTGGCCGTTACGGCCTGCCGAGCTGCGCCTTAGTAAACCTTGTCCATCTACCTGCCTTCTCTGCCTTCTGATTTGGGAACCTTCAGCTTGTCAACCATCCTACTGCTACAGAGGCAAATCTACTTTCTGAGCTTGATTTGAGGACACTAGTGCTGTTGGTAGGGAGCGTTCACCGATCGTTCTTACGGAACTCACTCGTTCCGTTGTGCCGTATGGGCTCTCTCTCTCTCGAGTCCAACCAGCAGCCGCACAGCGGCGCATGATATATAGGCAGAATGGCATTGCTGACAAAGGCAAGAGATACTGGAATGGCCATTTTTGGCTTATTAACCGTCGTCAGCCAGTCATAACCAACCCCGAAGTGTCGAACATCCGAGGCTCGAACTCGCGACCTGGTAGTTAGACGTCCACGCCTCTAACCGCTGGGCCACGAGCCCGTTGCCTTGTCGCTTTCGATCGGGAATTCGAGCCTCGGTTGTTCCACACCTCAGGGTTGGGTATGACTGGCTGACTACGGCTAATAAGCCAAAAATGGCCATTCCAGTCTCCCTTGTCTTTGTCGGTCATGTCATTCTGACTAGTGTAGTTCTCCACCAGGAGACCCCCCAGACCTCTGCCCTTTTCGTTGGCCCAATTTTCTTGCGCCTGGTTTTCGAGAAGTGTCATCGACAAAGTCAGAAACAGAGAGAGAGAGAGCTGCAACAACGTTTCTGACTTATCTGCTGTCCTCAGCCAGTTGTGCCCTTGGTCGACAGGCCTTAAAATTGACAACTAAACATTTTAAGTTAAACGATCTTAGCTACGGATTCATGTCTCTCCTACCATTGTCAGCGTCGTTTCCCATTACCGATTGCTCGTTGCTATACGATCGAGTGCCGAGTCTCTAGACCAGGTCTCTGAGACAGGAGGATATGGTAGAAGAGTTCAAACTAGCAGAACTTTCTAAGAGGATTTGTGTAGACAGGCTGTTGAAGGAATTCTGGAATGAGAAAGGAGGGGTGTGATGTGGAAGTTGGCTAAAACTCACCAAACATTTACATGAATTGCGGCTTTTATGTCCCATCACTTGTCTTTTCCATTTAGCGCTAACAAGAATTGTTTTTTGCCTTATGAGCATAAAATATCGTCCTCAGAGTGATTTTCAAGTACATTTTGGAATTTACAGTAGTCTAGACGTCCGTTAATAAAGTCTAGACTTGCCGATTATTTACACGCCTGAAAACAGCTTGTCAGGTCTGGTACAATTTTTTGGTTTTCAGAACTCTTTAGTTCTTTTACACACCCTGGAAGGACCGTCGAATTGGTCGCTGAGAGGGAGTGATCATCGTACTTTACCGGGAGTTCTGTTGACGTTTCCGCATAGTTTCCTGTTTTTCAAATTTGTGAACTCGTACGCTTTCTTACGAGTGAAGAGACAGAAATACACAAACTGAGACTTGAAATGCCCTCGTAAAAGTTGTTCCCTTTTGTGTAGGCTTTTTAAACTCTCGCGTAATTTGTTAATTCATATACTGCCCACAGTGAATGGAGGGCCTTTTGCTGAAAATTTTTAATTGAAATTTCATAGTAAGGCGGATTCCTTCACGACGTGGATTACGTGCAAAGGCCTCTAGGTGAGAGTCCAAGTTTTCTGATAACTGCATCCCGTTTATCTTCATCCTCTTGGTTAACTTCAGTTCACAAACTGTAGCCCTACGGCAACCAATCACTTTGAGTCCAAACGTCACTGGCTAGATCATCCGGTGGATTCAAAACCTAAGCCACACTTGTATACAGAACATTAATCCGACCGAGCATTTTCGTACTCTCCGCGGTCGCAGATGCGTATTGATGGACAGTTTTAAATCATAGATATTTTGGCAGATTTTGAATAATTCATATTGACCCAACTGTGAAAAACTCGACGCCTCGGTGGAATTCAAACCCACGCAGTAAGGGGAAAGCTCTAGTACAGCTAACGCTCTAACCAATTGAGCTACGAGCCCCCCCCCGGACGACGCGAGTTTAAGCACATTTGGGTCAAGTTACCCGCCCAACCTACTGCAACGTCTCGAATCCACCGAATCTGATACAGTAAGTTGACTGGCCAAGCAGGATTTCCTAAGTAATTCACGTAGAATCCACCAGATGACCACCAGGCACACGTGCTTCATAGATATTTTGGCAGATTTTGAATAATTCATATTGACCCAACTGTGAAAAACTCGGCGCCTCGGTGGGATTCGAACCCACGCAGTAAGGGGAAGGCTTTAGTGCAGCCAACCCTCTAACCACTGGAGCTACGAGGCCCCGCCGGAGTTATCGGAAAAATGTCGCGAAACCGGCGTGAAGTTCTCCCAAAAACGGGCGACAGAAACGAGCAGATCAGACGTCAGACAGAATTCTCGACTGACTCCTTCTGAATACTCAGCCTCTTCAGATGCCAGACGAGGTCTGGTTTCATGTAACCCATACACCATGTCGCCATGTCGTTGAGGCAAAGCCGTTGGAGATGGCAGCATTAAATTAGCTCCGGCAGTGTGAGTCTAATTGACAGGAGCGTAGTCAGTGGCACGTAGACGTGAATCGTTAAATTCCTAGTACATTCAGACCTGTCTGGCTCACCCCAGCAAGCCAGATCAGAGGTTGACCGCCGCTGGATACAGATGCGCTAGCTCCGCTCAACTACCTTCGCCGAATTAACTGCCACAAAACGCTTTGATAATGAAGAGCCGGCAAAGCCCTGCGAAACGTCAGCCATACAATTCCTCTGATCCGATGTTCTTTTCGCGTTTCTCAGATTATCGACCCGAATCTCTTACGCTTGCTGACCTGAACTCATAATCTATTCACTTGCAGAACGCTTGTAGTGGCAGTTATCATGACTGGTTTGGTGTCATTGTTCATGACCTCGCTGCTTCAACGTCATTTACCCCCTTGCAGCGAGCCGTTCCAGACGCGCAACCCTGAAGTCACACGACCGACAGCTCGGGCACAACTGCGGCCGCACAGCCGCATCTGCCCATTAGGCCACTTGCACGCACCGCCTCCCTGCAACCACAAGCTAAGCCACTGGGACACCATCCCCCGGCAAATGCAACACACACCGATTGGAGACCACTTGAGCTTGGCCCACGAGCCTACAAAAGCGGCTGCCACCACCGTCTCAGGGACTCTCAGGAATGACTGGACGCAGTCAACACCAGCCCTGGCTTCGCCAGTGGCCACTGCCGCCTGAGAGGACAACTCCGGGTTCTGTGCACAATAAACCCCTCATTCTGGTGTCTTCTGTCTCTCTCCCGTTCAACACTGTGATTCGACCAGGTGGTTGTAGCACACAGAGCACTTACTCTCACCGCCTGGTCACAATACGCTCTGCGATATTTAACTGGGTCTGGACAGAGAAGGGACATTTAACTTAAATATCAGATGGGAAATAGCCGACCAACTTTGTTCCCTTGCGGCATCATGTCTAAGTACCTAGCTGGACAGCTTTTGTATGCAGTACGCTGTCATGCTGTCCTCCCGACATCTCGCTTTTCCCAACCTGAAAGAGGGATGATGGTGACATATGCAGTTAATTTAAAGGAGAGTAGAGCAGGCCAATAAAACTGGAACCTGACACAAAAGACCTCTAATTCAATTAGTAACACAACGCAGTCAAAGCAGCGAATATTGAATTCGACCCAACTAACAAGGCAAAATTTCTGCTACTGAACAATCGCCAATGACGTGGGCTGTGTGCGGAGATCTCGAGGTGGGAGTCCACGTTTTCTGACAAGTGCAACCCACTAATCTCCATTTTTCTGGTTAGCTTCAGTCCATGAAGTGTGGACTTACGGTGAACAATCGCTCTGAATCCAAAAGCCACTGACTAGACCTGGGGATCAGGGCTAGATCACCCGACCAATTTAAAGTCTCCGCGACACTTGTCTACAGAACACTAACCAGACTGCATGGCGCAGCTGCGAGGGGTTCGGCTCGTCAGTCAGTCCCCCAACATCGGCGAAACACGCGTATATGGGCTTTTGGCTAGTACCTGTGCTGTTAGTATGGTACCACCTAACCCTAAAGTATACTACTGGCTGCCTGTCGACAGTTAATGAATATTACGCGGTTACCTGCTGTGGCTGATGGGCTTTGGCCCAAATATTAATGTATAGAATTCTCGGTGTGTGCCTATTGACCTTGAATAAACTGATCTACTCCAACTTCGTAGATAATTTATGAGGAAATTAAAAAGCGACACTGACCAGACTGCAGTTGCAGACGCCTATTAGTCAATGGTTTTACGCAGTTAACGATAAGAGGACACGATAAAGGTGTGGAGTTCCCTCAAAAAAGGACAACAGAAATGAGCAGTTCAGATGTCAGACAGGATTCTCGACTGACTTCTTCTGGATAATTAGTCTCTTCAAATATCAAACGAGGTATTGTTTCATACAACCAGTGCAGGCCGTTGTCACATGTTCCCACCGACGTTGGGTGGAGGTTGCAGCACTAATGTTGCTCCGGCAGTGTGAATCTAATTGACAGGAGCGTAGCTAGTGGTGCCAAGACGTGAATCGTTAAATTCCTATTACATTCAGACATGACTGGCTCACTCCAGCAAGGCAGATCATGAACGACGCCCCTGATAACTACCGCTAGATGCAGATGCGATAGGTCTGCTCAAATGATTTCCCAAAAAGAGCAGATTTTGTTTATTTTAACTTACTGCGGAATGACGCAGACGTTTTTGGCAAAGTTCCACCATTGGTGACTTTATTGAAAATGGCTGACTGCGCTTGCTGGCACTATGTCCTTGGAGGAGCCTACTCATTGTAGCTTGTGATACATGAATCTGGATATCCAGCACGCTTTTGACACCGAAGTCACTACATCGCAGTCTCACCCCTGGCAACCTCGATGTATGGTCTGTCGTAAACTGCGCTCCACGTAAAGTTTGCACTACACCACGGAGAACATCAGTCAGTATATATATATATATATATAGAAGAAGACGGAAAGGCGATCGCTGGGACCAGTGGTTTATTTGTCCGACGTTTCTAACTCTCACGCGAGCCCATCGTCAAGGAATGAAAATACTGTACAACTCATCGCATATTTAGCTCATCTCTGCCGGGAATGACCTCCAGCTGCGCTGCTGATTTGTTCACGCAGTGCTTGATAAGCGATTGGCAGATCGATATGTCTATTGATCGTGTCCTCAGTTGAGTGCCACGCTTCCTGCAGCAGGCGAGCAACTCGGTTGTCTGACTGCCCCAGTATTCTCACGCTCTCGAAGTCAAAGGCGTGCCCTGGCGAGGAGGCGTGAGCGGCTACCAAGGAGAGTTTGTCGTTCCGTCTCACGGCCAATTCATGCTCGTGCAATCTCGTGCGGACCTGTTTGCCGGTTTCCCCAACATAACTGGCCTGACCGCAATTGCAGTCTATCCGGTAAATGACTCCCGATTTCTGATCTATGGGAATCGGGTCCTTGGGCTGCATGAGTTGCCGGCGGATTGTTGCTTCCGGTCTGTGCGCGACGCCGATCCCAAATTCGCTCACCAGTCTGGCGAATTCTTCTGACAAACCAGCTATGTACGGCACTGCGCGCCAGCACTTCGGTTTCGGCTGATCCTTCGGTTTTCTTCCCCGGATTTCTCGCCTGCACTTTTCGACGAAATTCCCAGGGTAGCCGTTCATGATGAAGAGTTTCCTCAGGAACTGCGCCTCGGCCTTCTTGTCGGCTGGCTACGTGCAATGGGTTTCTATACGCCGGTAGAGTGTTCTTACGCAGCTGCGTTTGTGCGAAAGGGGGTGGTTGCTGAGAAAACTCAGAATACGAGAGGTATTCGTCGCCTTCCGGTAAACTGTTGTTTTTAGTTCCCCATCGCCTTTTCTCTGGACTAGTACGTCGAGAAACGGCAACTGGCCATCTTTTTCCTCTTCCATCGTGAACTGGATATCCGGGAAAATCGAGTTCAGATGTTGCGCGAATTCTCCAATCCTGTCCCGATTGATGATGACGAATGTGTCATCAACATACCGTACCCACAGTCGTGGTCGGTAGTGGTCAAAAGCCAGTGCCTCTAGTCGTTGTAACACTGCCTCAGCAATCAAGCTGGATAACGGCCACCCCATCGGTGTACCTTTAACTTGTTCGTATGTGGTTCCATTGAAGGTGAAGAAGGTCTTTAAGCAGTGTTGCAGGAGATCGACAAGGTGTTTTATCTTAAGTTTGTTGTCCGTCTCGTTATAACGTTGTTCCAGCAAGGTTTGCACAGTTTCAACCGCGAGATGTTGTGGGATGGAAGTGAAGAGTGATATCACGTCAAAAGATACCAACACTTCGTCATCTGTAGGTCTGATACCTTGCAGTTTCTCAAGGAACTGTTCTGCTGAATGGAGGGTTGTTTCAGAACCTTGAGTTAGAAATTTCAGGCGCTGGAACAGCCACTTAGCCAGGCCAAACGTTGGGGTGCCTCTTAGAGAAACGATCGGTCGTAGGGGGGTTCCTGATTTGTGGACCTTGGGTAGACCATAGAATCTCGCGATCGCGGAATCCTTTGGTTTCATCCTCTGCCAGTCAAACTGTGTTATCGCTTTTTACTTCCGAAGATTTGCCAGGTCCTTGTTGATTTTGCTCATTAGAGTCTTCGTCATATCACCTTCACAAGGAATGTAGGCGATTCTATCGCCCAAAAGGGCCTCGGCTTTGTTGACGTAGTCCTCCTTGTTCAGTACGACCGTCGATCGTCCTTTATCGGCCGGGAGTATGATAATGCTTTTGTCGGCCTTCAAAGTTCGAAGTGCTTCGTTTTCTGCTTTTGAGAGCATATTACGTTTCTTGTGGGACATGAGTCTGGAGGATATTTGCTGTCGTAGCAGATTTCTGTTTTCCTCAGTAATTGGGGCTTCACGAATGACAGATTCCGCAGTTGCGATGAAGTCAATTGGTTGGGCGTCCGTCGTATTGAAGCAGGCATCATGGCTCAGGACTTTTATCTGCTCTGCTGTCAGTTGTTTGGAAGATAGGTTGTGCACAACATTATCATGACAGAGACTTGCATTCTTTTCGCTCAATGTGGTCAGCTTCTGCTTCAGTTTGGATTCGCGTGCATCGCGAATGCGCCTGGCACTGAGAGAAATGCTACGAT
>CACRXP010000084.1:551061-581648 GCA_902702965.1 Spirometra erinaceieuropaei
ATCACTTGAGATTCGAACCCGGGATCTTTGGTCATGGAGTTGAACGCTCTACCATTGAGCCACGGGCCCGTTGTCCTGTCGGTTGTGATCGGGAATATTAATTATGATAGTGGGCGCTCACCGATCAGGTTACGGAACATGCTCGTTCCGTTGTGCCTTGGGGCTCATACTTAAACCCTCGCAGGCAGTCGCACAGCGACTAGTGATATATGTTGGAAAGGTACTACCGACAAAGACAAGGGAGACCGGAATGGCCATTTCTGGCTTATTAGCCGTCATCAGCCAGTCATACCCAACCCCAAGTGTGGATCACTTGAGATTCGAACCCGGGATCTTTGGTCATGGAGTTGAACGCTCTACCATTGAGCCACGGGCCCGTTGTCCTGTCGGTTGTGATCGGGAATATTAATTATGATAGTGGGCGCTCACCGATCAGGTTACGGAACATGCTCGTTCCGTTGTGCCTTGGGGCTCATACTTAAACCCTCGCAGGCAGTCGCACAGCGACTAGTGATATATGTTGGAAAGGTACTACCGACAAAGACAAGGGAGACCGGAATGGCCATTTCTGGCTTATTAGCCGTCATCAGCCAGTCATACCCAACCCCAAGTGTGGATCACTTGAGATTCGAACCCGGGATCTTTGGTCATGGAGTTGAACGCTCTACCATTGAGCCACGGGCCCGTTGTCCTGTCGGTTGTGATCGGGAATATTAATTATGATAGTGGGCGCTCACCGATCAGGTTACGGAACATGCTCGTTCCGTTGTGCCTTGGGGCTCATACTTAAACCCTGGCAGGCTCAATGGTAGAGCGTTCAACTCCATGACCAAAGATCCCGGGTTCGAATCTCAAGTGATCCACACTTGGGGTTGGGTATGACTGGCTGATGACGGCTAATAAGCCAGAACTGGCCATTCCGGTCTCCCTTGTCTTTGTCGGTAGTACCTTTCCAACATATATCACTAGTCGCTGTGCGACTGCCTGCGAGGGTTTAAGTATGAGCCCCAAGGCACAACGGAACGAGCATGTTCCGTAACCTGATCGGTGAGCGCCCACTATCATAATTAATATTCCCGATCACAACCGACAGGACAACGGGCCCGTGGCTCAATGGTAGAGCGTTCAACTCCATGACCAAAGATCCCGGGTTCGAATCTCAAGTGATCCACACTTGGGGTTGGGTATGACTGGCTGATGACGGCTAATAAGCCAGAAATGGCCATTCCGGTCTCCCTTGTCTTTGTCGGTAGTACCTTTCCATATACATATGTATATATAAGTATGCCTTCTGGTCGAAAAATCGTTTATGGGCGTCCTTTATATGAATACATGCAGAGTCACGAGGGGTCATTTGACGAGTTGAATCTCGCTCGAGAATCTTCCCCGTCACTCACGTTGACCTCAACTGACAAGTTACTTAAGTGGCGTACCTGCTTTGTGGTTTTTTTGTGATATTTTAAATTTCGATATTCCTTCTACAATGGATTGATACTCCGTTATTATGATGTTTCTTATGGTTTCAGGTTCATAGTTAAAACAATGCGATATTTACATGCTAGATTTACCGATTCGTATGCAGTATATGCCAAAAATAATGCACCAACAGTCAAAATGTTTCCTTAAGCCCTCAAATAAGAAAAATAATAAATAGAGCTAGATAACAAAGCCAATTAGCACAAAACACCGTTACAGGCAAATCATTTCCAAAGCCGCATGCCAACTTTTGAGTTGCCTTTATGAATTTTGACTGAAATGCTTACAACCGTCGCGTAAATAGTGCGGTTTATTCAGCCGTTTTCGGTGATGGCATAAACTTAATACCTTTTCTTATAAAACACGCGTAAAATCATTTATATACTGCTATTATAGTAAACGGCACTTTCCCTCATTTTTACACCTAGACGGCAAGTAGGTTTTGGCGTTACCTATGATAACTTGTGGAAGGATTACATACCAATTGAGTGCCTAAGTAACGCTGAGTTTTTTTTAACAGTTTAAGCAGAATGTTCAAATTACTTTATTTCTGTAGGGAACGATATGAATACCGGATGGCCTCCTCATAGGGATAGATGGAATTTATTTAAAGAAAATAGATATCGGACAGCCTGTAAATTCAGATAATAAATGAAAACAAATGTTCATTTTCGAGGTATGCATGCATTGGTAAACTTTCTGCTACTTCATGTAGAGGATTAGAAATCAACTTAATTGCTCATGAGGTAAGTTTAATAAGTTTTTTGAGTCATGCTTTCTAAGAGCCGAATTTATGCATGCATCGAGAATCACTTGAAAGAGCTACTACTACCTAAGTAGTTGTTTTCTGTGTTTACTTTTCGCACATGGCTGGAACTATGTGCGCTTCAACGTCGACATGCTACAGATTTTTTATGCTAATCAACTGCGCAAGCTCGCGTCACGAAACGTCGGTCAGTATTACACTACTTTGGGTGAATTTTTTTACTACCTTTGTATGGTTTTTATTCCCGGGAGTGTTTCCTTCTACTTATGTGGTTTGCTTTTAACATCGGTGCAATCACGCCTTTCGTAACGCAAGCCGATCTTTCCGAGTTCGGTTGCATTGCTGAGCTTAGCAGCATCTAGGCATGGAGCACAGCTGCACACTCTGAAACTAATACACTGACAATTTAGGCAAACGCTTGCCCACAGTAGGTGGGCTAATTCATGAAATGTCAACTTAAGTTCCGAAATGCGTTTTCGTTTCGAAAAGATTAGCTAAATAGGGTTGTAAAACTAATCAGTCTACAGTATAATTCTATAATAATTCAGTTACATCAGGATGCCGGCTTTCGAATGGACTTCCTGCCGTCTGCATGCAAAAACTAGACTCTGTAAAAAATGACCACTTATGTAGCAATCATTTTCTCATTGATTTTCGATGCCTCTAAAAGTCCAATTATAGTTCATGGACAGCATGCATAAAAATATTCATTCTTCCTCTCATTCGGTAGAAAATTACGTCTTCTTCCAATTTTATACTCGAAGGAAGGGCATTATCCGACTTTTAAAAACGTTTTCAATTCCCGAATAATTTTGAACCCACTCTGCCGTCACACTTGCATTCAAGGTTTCCAAAGTACAAGCCATGTACTTTCCGCGTACGAAAAACTCCACATTTCACTACGGTATTAAGAAGAGACCAGATGGGGTTCATAAAATTTAGCATAGGATTTGATTCATATTGTTAATTTTACAAGCCACATTGGTAAATGCAGAGACATGACGTTTTATGTACGGTCATATCACGGTATTAAAAAGTCGCACAGTTGGAAACTTTTTTAAAACCAAATTTTATCCCTCCTTCGAGTATAAAATTGAAAGTCGTAAAGTTCTACCGAATGAGAGAAATAATGAATATTTTTATGCATATTTTCCATGAAATGTAATTGGACTTTTAGGGGCATCGAAAATCAATGAGAAAAATTCATGCTACTTAAGTAGTCATTTTTTACAGAGTGTGGCTTTTATATGCAGCCGGGAGGAAGTTTAATTGAAAGCCGGCATCCTGCAGTAACTGAATTATTGTAGAATTATGCTGCAGGCTGATTAGTTTTACAACACTACTTAATTAATCTTTTCGAAACGAAAACGCATTTTTGAATTTCGGTTGACATTTCATGAGTTAGCTCCCGTACTCAGATCAGATCAGGCGGCCTCGGGGATGTCATTTCGTCCCGAGTGGCAACGAGCGCGCCCTCACGCGGAAAGAAGTGCAAGGCACCTCAGGCCTTGGCACGGAAACATCCCAAATCGCATGGGACTGTCTAACTCGTGGCAAATTTTCAGATCGGGTCGGATCTTATTTCGTATTCGCACCTGCGGCAGACAAGCTCCAGCCGCCTGTCATACGGGACCGGTGGTAATAGGGGTTTAACATTAACCCATATCCCTAACCCCTAACCCTAACTCCTAACAGGTGCGGCTACTTAATAAGATTTTACTTTGGATCGCTCACACGTTTCATAATTTGCCATATTAAATGAAATACTGCCTGCTGTTCTTGTATGCTTCTGTTCGCCGAACAAATGTCAAATTTCCCCCTCTGCTATGAAGAGGCATCTTGACACTCGTAAAGTACATATAGCGGAGACGCAACTCATGAAGAGTCGTGACACTGGGTGTTATTACTTTTGCTTATTAGATTAATGTGAAATGCAGGTGGTTTTTTTCTGAAGAGAAATGTGTTTCATCTCTGTTTGATGAAATGAAAACAAAACATTTTAGACAAAATGGGATATCCATGACAGAAATAAGTCTTCAGAAGACAATTTGGCGGACATACGTTGCTTTCAATAAATTCTCCCCAAGCCAGTTCAATTATATGGGGACGAGGTACAATCAAACATGTCAATGATTGAAAAATCGATAAAATTTAGTCTTGAAATATAGTCGGTGCGAGTGCGGAAGTGAGCAGAAAGTTGCGTGTGGTTAGTCAACCTCTGATCACGGTAACCGTGGAGCTTGAACACAATTCTTCTGGGCGCATAGGGTCGGTTTTCGTATCCTGGTTGCGGCTCCTTTTGCCGTTGCCGACATAATCTGGCCCAGCAGCTTAGGATAGCTCGAGGGGACCTCATAAATTGCAAGAAAGGCTCCGTTTGGGTCCACACGATGCCCTGAATCAACCGTATGCGCAGGAATGGCACTGCAAATGATCCTGGTTTCGTCTTTTGTCAAACATATGGCGAGGTGTTCTCGTATTCTTTTTGGATAGACGCCGACTCGTACAACCAAGATAACCTGCTCCACAGGAGGAAGTGAAGCAACAGATGCACACTAAGGTGCTCTGAGGTGACAACCTATCCTTACTTTCTCCGCGTAAAATAGGGTTAGTAGAGAACGATATTCGATCCCTTGTTGTTGGAAAGGTTCGCGAGACAGATTGTTCAAGACGTCTACTTAGGAGTTCACTCACAGTGTCTTCCTGAAAAGGGACTTTAAGAACCAAAGTTTTCTTTAGGGTAAGGTGATACCATAATAACAGCACAGGTACTAGCCAAAGAACAATTGCAAAGAACTGGCAAATAACATTGTTTAACGACCGGTAAAACCCACCACATTGAATACCAAGATATCTTTATTCTCTCGAAGTTCTTTTAACTTCTCCACAGGCGCTTTTGTCAGTAACCCCCGACTGCAATTCACCAGCGTTGATTTAAAGTGTTCGATACTGTCTGCGGAAATGGCCACTAGATCATAGGTTTGGTTCCAGAAGTACTCAAACTGAGTTTCTGATTCCAACTGATTAACTTTTCGACGAGGTAGGCGAAACCTAGGACCAATGGATAATGCTTCAAGTGATGTTTTATCAGGTGTCATAAGAGTGGTTGTGTATATATCGACCTGGATCTTTGGGAAATCACGCTTGTGGCTCTGCGCTTACCGCGGTAAAAGGTCGCTTAACTACATATAACTCTCCGCGCTTTTCCGCTCTCACCCCACCTGTTTTTTTAAAACGAACTTCTATCGATTTTTCTAATCACTGACATGTTTGACTCTATCGCGTTCCCATATCAATGTACTTCCTGGCTAGAATTTGTCAAAAGCAAACGTACGCTCAGCGACAAGTCTTTTGAGTCGTCATCTCTTTGGATAAACTGCATTAGAAAGTAGAAGTATTTATATTTACGGCCTTGGCCACTGTTTGCCCATCTGCGTTCTGTTGAGGAAGAAAATATAAAGTTCTAGATTAATAAGTTCACGGAAAATCAAAAGAACCTAGTCAAGTCCGGTATGAGGTCTCGAAACGCATCGTTAGGCCGCCAAAGAGGATCCTGTCTTGGCAGCAGAACAACAAGGAAAGATATTGTAGCGAATAAACTATTTTTCCTACACTTTGGTGGACATAGCCTACGGATGGAAGAAGCCAATCAAATGAGTGTGTAGGTTTTGTATGTGGGGTTCGAAAACCTGTGGCACAGATCCAAGATGATAGGTTATGTGAAAACCTGCCTTTTTGAAAAGGGAACTTTCAATACGTAATATAGGCAAGGACTCAGTATGCGATCCCCGAGGAGAGATGAGGGTATCAAGACATCTGACAGTACATGCGAAAGTTGAGCATTTTTGGCATTTTTGATTGTGTCTCTGCGCTTACCGTGGTAAAAGGTTTATTAACTACACATAACTCTCCGCG
The DNA here is from genome assembly GCA_902702965.1 of Spirometra erinaceieuropaei. Classification (NCBI taxonomy): domain Eukaryota; kingdom Metazoa; phylum Platyhelminthes; class Cestoda; order Diphyllobothriidea; family Diphyllobothriidae; genus Spirometra; species Spirometra erinaceieuropaei. The sequence continues at coordinate 557,219 of CACRXP010000084.1, forward strand.
CTTTTCCGCTCTCACCCCACCTGTTTTTTACAAACGAACTTCTATCGATTTTTCTAATCACTGAAATGTTTGACTCTATCGCGTTCCCATATCAATGTACTTCCTGGCTAGAATTTGTCAAAAGCAAACGTACGCTCAGCGACAAGTCTTTTGAGTCGTCATCTCTTTGGATAAACTGCATTAGAAAGTAGAAGTATTGATATTCACGGCCTTAGCCACTGTTTCCCCATCTGCGTTCTGTTGAGGAAGAAAATATATAGTTCTAGATAAGTAATTTTACGGAGAATCAAAAGAGCCTTGTCGAGTCCGGTATGAGGTCTCGAAACGCATCGTTAGGCCACCAAAGAGGATCCTGTCTTGGCAGCAGAACACCAAGGAAAGATATCGTAGCTGGAGTTAGAGTCAATGCAAATAATAGACTATTTTTCTTACACTTTGGCGGGCAGAGACTATGGATGGAAGAAGCCGATCAAATGAGTGCGTAGGTTTTGTATGTGGGGTTCGAAAACCTGTGGCACAGTTACAAGATGATACGTTATGTGAAGACCTGCCTTTTTGAAAAGGGAGCTTCCATACGCAATATAGGCAGGGAAGCAGTATACGATCCCCGAGGAGAGATGAGGGTATCAAGACATCTGACAGTGCATGCGAAAGTTGAGCATTTTTGGCAATTCTTCTGAATCTTTGTCACAAAAGAGGTAGATCAAATTCCATATAGTTACGAGAGCGCGGAAGCGCCGAGTTCTTCACAGTTGAGTCAGTATGAATTATTCAAAATCTGCCAAAACATCTATGAATTACGTGAGACTGGTAGTCATCTGGTGGATTCTAAGTGAATTACTTAGGAAATCCTGCTTGGGCAGTCAACTTACTGCATTAGATTTGGTGGATTCCAGACGTTACAGTAGGTTGGGCGGGTGACTTGACCCAAATGTGATTAAACTCGCGTCGTCCGGCGGGGCCTTGCAGCTCAAGTATTTAGAGCGTTGGCTGCGCTAAAGCCTTTCCCTTACTGCGTGGGTTCGAATCCCGCTGAGGCGCTGAGTTTTTCACAGTTGGGTCAATATAAAGAATTCTAAAAAAAAGCGAGGACGCAATGTCGCGACAACCTAGTTTTTGTCCCCTGAGTGGGCTCGCATAGTGCAGCCTTGCTGCAAAAATATTCTTCACGGATGTTCGAAATAGGATCACTTTTTTCACCAATGGACACATTTTTTGTTTCCACACATGAAGCTTTTTTCTTGAGCATCTGAATTTCCTATACTTGATCACGATAAGCAATGACACAGTCTGCGGGCAATGTCCCCATGTTCTCGGCGAAAATTGGGTTTTCGACGACAATTACAGCATCAAGGAAGCCCGCGGTCTTTGCCTTACTTTGGCGATGGGTTTTAAAAGTTTTGGCTGGAAATTTAGACTATCTTAAAATATGGTCCTAGCGTCTCTCTCTCTCCCTGGTACCTCATGCTCTATTGCTCCCATTCCGTCCTAAAAGCTGACATTATATTAGCGGCACAAAGCCAGATATAATGTTGCAGACTACCGTAAAAAGACTAAAGCAAGTTTGTTGCATAGTAATTCCTAGGCTCCAGAACGGAAAGGCAGCGATTAGACCACGGAGATCCAGGCACGTGCAGCATTTTGATTGGACCGCCCAAGAATTCTGCGTGGATATGACTGGTCTTGAATCAGCAGTCGCATTGCACTTTCTGTGGCAAGCACGCCCTCCCAGCGTGACCACTTGTCGCGCTTTGGTTCACTTGGGAGTAGGCCGGGCAACTGCCACCAGAAAAGGTCGCCGTTAGTGTGGGCTTTTCCGAAATTACTGTCTGACACCCTGTTTTCGACAGACCTGCTGACTAAATGCACCAACTTAAAACCTAAACCAAAGGGCACTTGAAAATGAACAAACTGTGGCCGAGTGCTGAGGGGTCCGTCAGCGTGGAGGTCTTTCGACGTTTGTTACGCCTGTAGACTGAACAAAAGAACGCATAGTACAGCATTGCTAGTATTGCCTTTTGTAGGTTACATTCCATTCTCTGCACAGATTATGACCGTGGCCGCTGGGTTGATCAAAGGGAAGAGAATATGAGTGTGGATTTGAGAATCAGATAGAACTTTCATTCCCATTATGAGATTAGTAATAATCAGTCGACTGAACGAAAGCTTTAGAGGGCTGTAGTTTCGGCCCCGTGATCGAAACCCTCATCGGAGAAGGCAACAGGCGGAGGTTATGGATGAGCAAAGCAGTGGCTATGTAATCATGTGGCTGTCGGTATCGGTATCTCCAGAGTTCATCGCCGGTATGAGACAATAATGGCTTGGTCAGACAAGATCGCATTAATCACCGCCGAAGTTTCACCCCTTATATTGTCAGTTAGTGTGAGAACTCCCGGGAGGTTCATCACCTCGGTGCTGCCCCGAGCAGTGTTTCTCAGCGCACTGGCTGTACTATGATCCGTTATTCTGCCCAGACAAGTAGAAGGACTAAAGGTGATGAGAGGTGATCGTAGTGGCTGTCGATGGGCTCGCCACTCACACTGCTACTGCCTCTCACAAGGAACTTGAAACTGTGGTTGGATCTCAAAAGAGAGAATCGTGACTAGTGATTCCATACACTCATAACCGCGTGTCTGACCGTCCGCATCCGAGATATTCTTCCCGTTTATCCAAGGCGGTTACTTTTTCGAGGTACGATTGCCCACAGTTAGGTGGGAAGGCTAAGCTGAGACGCCAGACTATCTTGCATTTGCCAACGTGTTCACCATTCTTGAACTTACTGTTTGTTTATCTGAATGAAAGGAACTCGGCTCTACGCGACACGCTTGGCATGTGTTGGACTATCAGGTCATTTGAAATCTAATTATTAATTCCTTCATAATTCCTGTATTGTCCTGATATCCATAGTCTGGGATTGGCAATCGTGTCCTTCGCGTTGGCTTTACCAAGACGATGGAATCTTTTAGCGGCTCAAAAAGCAGTCGAAGTAAGTGTTCCCACCTGGCTACTGTGGTTGTTGCAAGTTGCAAACTCTTGAGCTTTGACTGCCTACGGTCAGTCGGCGTGAGGCTTAGAACGTCAATTGACCTCGGGTCTTGTTGATGGTATTCACTTTTACATGATGGAATGGGATGGCCTCAGCCCAGCGGGTGTACCGGTCGATGCAAAGAAGGAGGTGAGTGTCACCGTTGGATGGAAGCAAGGGACCCACGACACTCAGACGAACAGGACTAAGTCGTGCATCGGTGGCGATGAAGGTGCCCGGTTGAGACTTGTTATGAGGCCGCACCTTGTCCCGCTGTCCGCTCACACACGACTGCGTCCAAGTCCTCGTTGATGTCAGGCTAGAAGAATCCTTCCGTGATGAATTTTTGGGAGGCTCGAATCCCACTGCTGGAGAGTCTGTGAAGAAACTGAACAACAGCCTGATCCGTGGAGACGGGCACGAATGGCCGATGATAAGTGGTCGAGACGTCACAAAGAATCGTGCCAATACCGGAGACAACTAACTGACTCATCGCCAGGACAAATGACTCGTCCCTGCTCCGTCGTCATGACAGCAAGGTCGGTTCCGTGTGCGGTGTGGATTACAGAGGGAGAGAAGACCTGTACAGCACGTCAGTCACCTCATTCTTCGTATCATCGATGCAGCGAATGTCAGTGGGGAATTGAGATGCAGTCGAGGTGGGTAATCCCTCTCAGATTATTTTTGTCAGAGTGGGATCGGAGGACAGACGTCAGCGGCTTGTGGGAGAATGATGAAGTCGTTCGCTTGTTACGTGCTTGTGGCCTGATGCCCTGAGGGCCCGGGCAGGATACGCTGCAGAGATCTTTCAGGGAAAGGGGGCCAATGCTTCAAGGTCAAGTAGATGGCGAGTCATTCACGGTCGAAGGTACTGTAACCAGTTGGGAGAAGAAGGCCGATGACCACCTCAGTAAGCATTTACAGTAGGCGTTCTCATCAAACAAATGTGGTTGTAGGGCCTCCGCGGGAATATCTGTGTGCAAAGAAGATGAACACACGATCTCTGGGACAGTAGGTGTATAAGTCTGAGCTTTCGGTCTCGTACAGGAGGCCATTGTCAGAGACTGTGAGGATGCGACATCAAATGAGCGCTTTTCGTAGTCAAGTCATGAAGGGGGGGGGAAGATATGAGTGCAGAGGGTGGTATTCGCGATAATTTGAGTCCCACGCCGTCTCACGGTGGCGTGACTGCTAGCACCCTTGGCTGGAAATTGGGTCTCGTCTCTTGGCCGCGGGAACGGAGCGCGTGGTAGCAGGGGGGTATGTCAATGTGCCTGTTGATAGAGTTGGTGTCAGACACCCAGGCCTCTAACAGTTCTCGTCCTGTCTTATTGTTGGCCCGCACTACTATCCGCGTGCTCGCGAAGTTGAATTCGTGGCCTTCCTCCAGGGTGTGGGTCGCGATCTGAGACAACGAGTCGCCTCTCCGAACCGCCCGTTTGTGCTCCGTTATTCGTGGGCTAAGTCGCCGTCCGGTCTATCCTGTGTAGTGGAGAGGGCAGTCCCGACATGGGATCTGATAGACGACACCCTGTGCGCTTGAGCTCCGTCCACCAGGAGCCAATTGGTAAAGTACCCAGGGCGTCCATTTGCCTCGGGCTCTCGCCACATTACTGTCAGGTCATACAGCGCTCTAGCAACGACTTGACGGGGAGCAGGAATCGGACGGAAAGCCAGTCTGTTTAAGAGACCACGTCAGCGACCACGGCGCCGGGCTGTCTTTCATAGGCGGCTCCAGCGGCAAATCGAACGTGAGGCGGAGAGAAAGGGCGAAGAAGAATGAAATGGGGAATTTGGAGTCGCATGGGGGTAGGGGCCTGCACATTTTTTCCCTCGAGGCAGGTCCGGCGGTTCATCTGGAACAGCAGCCTCGACGAGCTTGGCGCTGACCACGTCTTCCATGTCACCACGAAGAATCCGACAGGTTTTTACGTTGCGTGCGAGCCTAGGGAACGGTTTTTCACGTGGCAATTCCAGCGGATTTCGCACATGGCCACACTGGACGAACTGATAGCCGAAGGCAGCAGTCGGCCGACTTCAGTGTCGTGAGAAAGTCTGAAAGTTCGTGGTGCAGGTTGTTGGCCGAGGTTGATGATCTCTCTCAGATTATACTTGTCAGAGTGGGATCGGAGGACAAACATCAGCATATTGTGGTCCGTGAGAATGGTGAAGTAGCGATCCCTCAAGAAAAGAACGGAAGTGCTTCAAGGTCATGTAGGTGGCGAGTCATTCACGGCCGAATGTACTGTCGCGCGCTTAGGCTGGCGGGAGTTTCCTGGAGAAGCAGACCGATGATCACCTCAACAAACAGTTGCAGCAGGTGTTCTCACAAAACAAATTTGGTTGTAGCGCCTCCGCGGAAATCGCTGCGTGCGCTTGAGCTCCGCCTGCCAGTAGCCAATCGGTATAGGACGCAGGGCATCCATTTGCCTTGGGCTCTTGCCCACGTTAGTGCCAATTCACATGAGGCTCCAGCTACGACTTGACGGGAAATATGAAGCGGACGGAAAGACAGACTGTTTAAGCGGCCACGTCAGCGACCACGATGTCGGTTTGTCACAAGCGCGCCCCCAACCGCAGCAAATCTGATGAGAGACTGACAGGGGGTCTTTTAGTGTCATGGTTTGGCGCCAGATGGTTACGTCTAGCCTGCACGCGCCTCCAATCCCGAGTGATACATGAAGACAGCCGACGGATCCAGAGACGGTTTTAACAGCCGGCGATTTCCGATCAAATTTGGGCTCCGCGTGTTTTCGTCGCCACCTCCGAATATTCGTCGGAAGTATTACAGGTTAGTATTGTTGTCTTTCTGATAGAAACGAACAGGTGAGCTCCAGAAAGCAGCTCAGAAGAAGAAAAGAGGTGATCACTGGAACAAGAAGTTTATTGGCGTGACGTTTCGGATTTAAATTCGAACCCATCATCAAAGACGGTTGCAGATAAAGGTCAACCTCTATCCTTCTTGTTCTAGTGGTCGTATCTTCCTCTTCTCCTGTTGTCTTTCTGTTCACTATATTAAGTACCAATGTGGCCATGAGGTCTGCACACACAAAATCGCATTCATGACTAGTTGGGTGGTTTCTATCGGAGCTCAGTACCAGCGTGATGCTCTCCACTTTCCCAATAATCTTGGATTTGACCCACGACAATCTCTGTGACGGTTGAAGACATCGAGAGCAGACGCCGATTAACTGTTCCATTTCTTTCTTTATGATGAAGTATTTTCCCGGGAGTATATCAATGAGGCGTAGGCTAAAGATGAGGGATTGGACATTCCTTTTGAAGTGGGCAACAGAGAAATTGGCCGCAAGGGCTAGCAATATTATGATGCAGCGTATCATATTTGAACCTGGATTTTTCGAATGACGCTTTGAATAGGCAGTGAGGCATAAACGCTACCTTAGCAGATTTTATTAGTGGAACTCTAATCAGTTGACTTGACACACTCATCTAGTAGCACATTCGACTGCGCAAACAGCTGTGAGCCAACATTTTGAGAAACCCTTTTCTACGCCGGTTTTATGGCAGTGACTCCTAGAAGGAGCGCAACTCATCCAGAGTTGCCTTTCTTCCTGAAACCCAATGATTCACTGTTGAACCATATTTTAGGCTAAGGCATAGAAGCCCACCGAAAGATGACAGCGGTCGCAAATCTTTTCCACACTTCCGTGCACACAGAAACAGGATTTGCTTTTTAACGACAGCCGGGAACGCGCCACATGGACAGCACATACAACATAATGTAGGTCGCACTATTACTTGCCTTTCACTGCAAAAACATATTCCCAACTCCGATACCAGAAGGACAACGTTAGCTGGACTACTATGAACGGCTAAACGACTGATAGCGAGCACTGCCGGCCGTGAATAGCTACTGCCGGTCACAAGGTCATGAGGCTGGTCGGCCAATCAGCGGGCGGAACCAAGGTCTGCTCGCCGCTAATTCGCCGTGACGGTGATGCGGCGGCTAGTGACGCGGATGGCAACCGGTGCGCGAAAACAGGAGGATGGGCGTGGCCGGCGTGCATGAGTAGGAGCGCTCGCAACTCCCTGGAAGTCCTCTTCTGAGATTATAGTATGACTTTCTGGTAAATTGACTTTCGCCGGCCTACCGACCGCGTTCGGGGTCTTAATTCGAATAAGGATAGGGAGAAATCAGTCGAATACACATTGTGATAAAGAGACACACTTCTTCAGTCAAATAAATTTGTTCGCTTTGCTGTTACAGCCCTCTCCTATCCTTTAATCGTAAAAAAACGATTTCCCCCAACACTTGGATACTTTGCCGAATGGTATTACCGACAAAGACAAGGGAGACTGGAATGGCCATTTTTGGCTTGTAAGCCGTCGTCAGCCAGTCATACCCAACCCCGAAGTGTGGAACACCCGAGTCTCGAACCCGCGACCTGTTAGTTAGAAGTCCACGCCTCTAAACATTCTGCCTACATCATGCGCCGCTGTGCGACTGCTGGTTGGGCTCGACAGAGAGCCCGTAAGGCACAACGGAACGAGTGAGTTCCGTAAGAACGATCGGTAAGCGCCCCCTACCACTTGGATCCTTACTGAGTTAATTTTTAAAGTTTGCTTTGGTTGAATGCACATCCAACCAGCTCTTACGTACAACTTATCTGCTTAAGCTCCAAAAGGGTAAGCACAAGCCTTGAGTCACCTACAGTTAGTCTTATTCTCTTTTGTCAGCTGCTGAAGCTATTGCTATTTCAAATGAATCTCACAAATGCAAAGAAGCTCTTGTTGCAGACTTTTCCACTGATACCATAAAGTTCGATCGATGAAATCTCAGCGCGACATCTTCACCCTGATGAACGAGCACTAACAATCCTAGTGGCTGTGAGAGGGAAAGGATGGGGGTCGGAATTGCGTAGTCTGGTCTACACGATACGATCAGGCTCGTAGCAGTTTTCACCCATTTTTCCAGTGGCCCCCGAGGCGGGATGCATTTGACCAAAACGGACATCAGATAGGCTCACGGCGGGCGTTCATTGGACAGCGCTGATTTCATGAAGGACCATAATTACTGCCGTACAAGGGTGTGGCACACCTTAGACGCATGCTTTCAGGCGGAGTCAGCCACCGTGCCTAGTCCCATGACCCGTGGGTTTGAGGCGACTAGCCATCCTGACTGGTCTGGCGTCACTGTTCAAGACCTCGCTGCCTCAAGGTCATTCAGCCCTTGCAGTGAAACGTCCCAGACGAGCTGGCCTGAAGTCACACGACCAACAGCTCGGGCATAACTGCGTCCGCGCAGTCGCAGCTGCCCATGCGGCCGCTTGAACGCGCCATCCCCCTGCAACCACTGCAGCCACTGGGACACCACCCCTCGGCAAATGCAACACGCACGCTGACTGGACACCACTTGAGCTTGGCCCACGAGCCTACAAAAGCGGCTGACACCACTATCTCAGGGACTCTTGACTGGACGCAGTCAACACCAGCCCTGGCTTCGCCAGTGGCCACTGTCGCCTGAGAGGACAACTCCGGGTTCTATGCACAATAAACCCTTCATTCTGGTCCTTCTGTCATCTCCTTCCAAAATATGATTAGCCCCGATTATGGTGGCGCTCAGACTACACATACGTACACCGCATAACCATCAGGTTAACAGGCTCGGGCAGAGAAAGAGGCCGAAACTGGGTAATCCACCCTCGTTAATAATAAATCTGATCCGCTTAAATCTATCACAATACGCTAAAAGTCCTGGTTAACACGGTCTTTCTCAGGATTGACAGTCAGGTTGCAATGGCTCCTTCTTAATGTAACCGTCATGGTAATAACACATAGGAGGTCACGACCGCCCTGAAGAAGCCTGAAGACACGCGCAGACAGATTTTCCAGCTTTATTCAGAAGAAAAGGTGGCGAGCGAACGTTGTTTTCCACAAATTCTCGTAAGGCCAGTGCAGTCATATGGGACGGGGTACAATGAGTGAAAAAATCGATAAAATTTGGTTTTTAAAATACAGGCTAGACAAGAGGGGAAGGGTGCAGAACGTTGTACGTGGTTAGTCAACCTTTGACCGCGGTAAGCGCGCAGCCTGAACGAGGTTCTTCTAGGCGCATAGAGTCGGTTGTCGCAACCTTATGGCGGCCACTTCTGCTGTTGCTAACAGGCATTGGCACAGTAGCTTAGGGCACCCCGAGGGGACCTTATAAATCACACGAAATGCTTCAGCGGGGTCCACGAGATGCCCTGAATCCACTGCATGCGCAAGGATGGTGCTGTCTATTCTCCTAGTTTCACCTTTTGCCAGCCATGCGGTAAGGTGCTCTCGTATTCTTTAGGAAAGGCGCCGACTCGTACGACCAATATAACCTGCTCCATAGGAGCAAGTGAATGAGAAGATGCACATTGAGGCGGTCTGAGATGGCAGCCTATCCTTGCTATCTCCGCGCAAAATAGGGTTAGTAGTGAATGATATGCGAACCCTTGCTGCTGGGAAGGTTCCCGAGACAGCTTGGTCAAGGCGTCTTCTTAGGAGTTCACTTGCAGCGTCTCCTTGGAAAGGGACTTTGAGGAAAAACGTGTTCTTTTCGGTGGTCATTGTGGTGGGTTTTTTGGGTCGTTTGGCAAGGTTCTCTGCAATGAACCTGTCAGGATACCCGTTTTCGCGAAGCAAGTCCTCCTCGATTCTATCTGTTGAACAAACTTTTCTAGCCCTTTGTGCCAAACGCCTGACTAGGTTTCGTTCAGCTGCAGTTCACTTCTGTTGATCTAAAGTGCTGGATACTGTCTGTAGAAGCGGGCAATAGATCGAATGTTTAGTTCCAGAGGTTCTCGAAATGAGTTTCCAATTCTAACTGAATAACTTTTCGACGAGGTATGCAAAACTTAGGACCAAGGGATAAGGCTTCAAGTGATGACTGCTTAGTCGATCACTGCGTCTGTGCGACCGCCGGTCGTCCGAACTATGTCTTGCCGCCGGGTTCAGATGCGTGAGGAAGGGTGCAACAGGCGCTTTGAAAGTCTGATTCACTATAGACTAGTTCCCGTGCATGTCATCAGCACTGAACATGCTCCGTGGAGCATGCAGTGGACGTCATCGTTTGCGGCGGTCTAACTGTCGGTAGCGCCTCCCGACTTCAGTCATTGGAAAGTCCAATATTCTCCAGAATTGCCTTATTGCCATGCACGCCCAGATATTTCAGTGGATTTAAGCGCTTGGTAGAGCAGAATTTAAGGTAGTGTTGACTGTCTCAGTTGAGGTGAGAATTTGTATACGACACTCGACGGGTGTTTCCCGAATAACAGTGGCTGTAGGACCCCAGTCCCATGCCTGCCTTCAAAGGCGCGAAGCAGCATTCCCGGTGGTGCATGATGACAGACCGGAGGGATTTTGAGGTTATAGGGAAATTTGAGATATCAGTGGAGATGTGGGCACTTTCGAAGGGTGAATGAAGCCTTGAGTGTAGTCAAGGCGATTATGTCATCCAATTCCGTCCACATGGCTGACTCTGTGATACTTGATTTTGATACGCGTAGTGTCTCGGAGACATTTGGCAGAAGAACTCTTAACAAGGTCTTCGGGGTAGGATATGGCAAAGTTGGGCTTGAAATCCACATAAGAATTCGATAAGCACGGCCAAAATCAAAAGAAGGGGCGCGTAGCGTCCATATATCCAAAAACAAGAATTTCGGGGCTTGTTTTGGAAAATCGCGTCTCAACGAGGTTACTCCAAGTCCGTTTATTGATTTGCCGCGAAAACTACAGACACGAACTATGAACCCCGAAGGGGAAACCTGGGGAGTCGAGCTCCAGCGCTGCTTCATGCGGCAGCAGAGACCCGATTGCTAGAAAAGCCTTGCCAACAAAGACAGGGGAGACTGGGATGGCTCCTTCTGGTTTACTGGCTATCGTCAGCCAGCCATATCCAACTTTAAGTCATGCAAACCCCGGAGCTCGATCCCGCGCCCTGTTGGTTAGAAGTCCAACGCCCTAGCCACTGAGCCCCGGGCTCGTTGTCCAGTCGGTTGCGATCGGGAATATACAATTGTGGGGAGGGGGGGGGGAGCGCCCACCGATCGTGTTACGGAACTCACTAGTCCCGTTGTGCCTTAAGGACTCTCGACCGAACTCCGCCGGCAGCCGCACAACCGCAATCACAAGTAGTAGCATGGTGGAGAGTAGTGATAAGGAGTAATTACAGTGGCTTAGTTTCAGACCGCCGAACATAATGTCGGAGACCTACAGTAGGTGGGCTTCTCATGAAATGCCAACCGAAATTGCGAAATGCGTTCTTGTTTAGAAAAGATTAAGTAGGCAGGCTTGTGAAACTGATCAGTCTGCAATATACTTCTATAATAATTCAGTTGCCCCAGGATGCCGGCTGTCGAATGAACTTCCTTTCGGCTGCATGCAAAAACTATACTCTGTAAAAAATGCTACTTAAGTAGCATGCATTTTTCGCATTAATGTTCGATGCCCCTAAAAGTCCAATCATGATTAGTTTTACAACCCTACTCAATTGATCTTTTCGAAATAAAAACGCATTTCGGAATTTCGGTTGACATTTCATGAGTTAACCCACCTACTTTAGGGGTCCGGATTCGAATCCTGGGTCATCTCAACCTGGCCTTGGAGTCGCGTCTAGCTGTCGACTACCAATGGTTCAAAAATGACCACCACAGTGTCCTTTGCCTTTGCCAGAATTTATTTTACACTTATTTGGGCTAATCGGAGGGTCAGGGCTTCATCCTTGTCAAGCATCCGGGGCTTGCATTTCATTCCCTCTACGCCTCTCCCATCGACTGTTCCACTAGGGCATGCAGGACGCCCGGGCAGTCTACTCTCGTGATCGCCTACACAGCCGCTCACTCATGTCACCCCTCTGTCCGCCCAACAGGCTCCCTCGCCACTGACGATTCGCAAGAGCTCGAAGTCAGTCACGCTAATCCTTCGATGATCGACCGCAGGCGAAGACAGCTCAGACAAAGGCAGAACGTTGGAGCCTGACAACCCCAACACTTGCCTGATGCGAAAGCTGGCTGTCATAGCTTGCTTAGCTTCGCGTAAAGTATATCGCCTCAGAAGGGCTTGTCAATCCAATAGTCTCCCCTGCCTTCTGATTCGGAGAATTAATAGGCCAGAAATGACTATTTCAGTCTCCCTTGTCTTTGTCGGCAGTGCTGTTTTAAGTGAGAAAAGTCAGCTGGAATCACGCAGACCACTCGTCTGAAGTAGAAGACGGTAGAACAACTCGTTATCCGTCCAAGAGTTTTACCATCTTCCCTTCCTGATCTGACTTGGTGACTCCACCGTCTTAGTTAAGTAAAGGAGTTGTCTAACTAACCGAAGTGTACTCTCGATTTCCCACCATTATTCAGCACTCGACATGAAAAAGCTGCTGAGCTGATTAGACGATGGTTTGATTAGCTCGAATCTACAGCATATCGAATTTTCTAAAATGGTCAATACCTTTAGGTCTACAGCGTGTCAGTCACAGGAGAAATTTTCATGTGGTCAAATAAACTGTTCGGATGCCACTGGAATGTCGTCCCGCTTGAGAACTGACATTGTATTGGTCTTAGCCTCCCTTGTCCCTGACAGTAGTGCAATTCTGCCTATATCAGACGCAGCTCTGAGGCTGTTGACAAGGCTCAAGAGAGCTTTAAGGCACTAGTGAGTTCCGTAGCGTAATCGGTGAGCGTCCCTCCACCATTGTACGTAGCCGATCGCAACTGACAGATTAACGAGCTCGTAGCTCGGTGGTTAGGGGCGTTGGACTTCTAAGCAACAGGTCGCGGGACCGAGCCCCAGCTGTCTCACACCTCAGGGTTGGGCATGACTGACTGATGACGGCTAAGAAGCAATAAGTAGCCATTCCAGTCTCCCTTGTCTTTACCAAAAATGCAATTCTGCCTACATCACGCGCTGCTGTGCGGGGCTGGAGAGAGAGCCCCAAGGCGCAACGAAACGAGTGAGTTCCTTAGCGTGACTGCTGAGCGTCCTTCTAATATCGTGGTTTATAGTAGCTGAGCAGCGCTTTTAGCTGACCGGCTGAAGGAACTGATCACTGCTTGTTCTGAACTCGCCTGGGCACTATTCTCGGGCCAGGTTCCGCAATGATGGCTCTCTCTCTCCACCAACTCTGGAAATTGACGGAAAAAGCACCTAGGGATAACTGGAAGAGATATCGGACTGAAACAGCGACCTCTATCGAGCAGGCCTCAAACGTTGGCGACACTCAAAAACTGTACCAAACTACTCGCCAATTTAGTGGTAAGCCCTCGATTCTAAGTGACCCTGTTCGCGATGCGAACGGCGGCTTCGTTGCCGAAAACTCGACTAAGGTCAATTGCTGAAACAAGCACTTCGGGCACCTTCACAAATTTTATGAGAAACTCACCACATCCTGGCTCTTCCCTGCAGGGAAGTTTTATCCCTCACCAACCTATGCAGTGTCATGCTACCCCCCCTCTGGAGATAGAGTCGTTGATGCAGTACAAAGCCTGCCCAACAACAAGACGGTATTCCTGTTGAAATCTACATTGTTTTGCGTCAAAATTTTGGTGCCGAGACTCCATGCGGTGATTGAACTAGCGCGGAGAGGTGAGGTCGTTCCTGCTGACTGGGGCTCGGGGATTCTTGCGCCTGTATTCAGGAAGGGTGACGAGGCAAGACGAGAGAACTGCCACGGTACAAGCCTCATCGACGTCGCTTCGAAGGTCATTACTGTTGTCCTTCTCAGGAAATTCCAGGCTGTTTGTGACTCTAGAACGAGGCCTAACCAGGCTGGATTCCGAGCCGGGCTTGGATTCGCCTACCAGACATTCCTGCTAAGGCGCATTCTTGAATTCTGCCATAGTTACCAACAACAGACGGCCATCCTCAACCACCGCGCCAGTTCTAGCCCACAACGATCTCTCCCAATCGTTTGGTATCCAGTCTGGCGTTTAACAGGGTTGTTTCTGTCGCCCATTCTATTCAACTAAGTTATTGACTGGATTCTCAGAGGGCCCTACGCGAAGTTGACAGTGTTAAGATTGCACTCGGCCGCCAGCAGACTGATCTCGATTACGTTCACTAGCTTCAAACTTTGGCGGTCTACAGTCTGTGGTGTCACAGTTGGATGAGGTCGCTACGTCAGCCAGTCCATCCATAAACAATGAGATCAGTGTTTTCAAGTTTCGACCCTGCCTAGGAGGGGGCACCTCTCGAGACTAATGACCGCCAACTTGAAGTAGTTTCGAATACCCCGGGGTGAAGCTGCTGTCGAATGGACAGAGTAAGAACGACAACGTCCCCTAATTTGAGCTGTTCGTAGGATTTTTCTCAAGACTTAGAAAATGCCTATGAATTCACAGCTAAGATTCGCGTGTACCGTGCGTCCGTGTACCGAGCAGTCCTTCTGTTCGGTTGTGAATGCTGGGCTGTAGGCGTGGAAGATGAGCGGCAACTGGAGTTACTTCACCACCACTGCCTGAGAACCATCCTGCGAGTGGAGCACACCGACTTCCTCTAAAATAAGAGAATCCGAACTCGCGGGGACATCGCAAATGTATATCAGGCCATTCAAAACGACTGTGATGGTTTGGACACGTTCTTCGTCGTCCACCTCACGAGATCAGTGCTGCTGCCCTCGACCCGTCACCGTTACCCGCTTGGAGGCGTCGAAGAGGTGGTCGACTGAAGACCTGGCTCGAGATAGTCCGTTACGACATGGAAGTGGTCCTCAGACCCCGGTATTTGGTCTCCGTTGCCGGCGATAGGAATGCAGTGAGCTGTCCAAACCCGATGCTGATGCGGATCGTCACGCGTGGAGAGGTACAGTTCGTGATTTTATAGAAACCGGCTAAATCCGGCATGATCACCGTTTTATCAACAGCAACAAACAACAGGCGATGCGCGAGTGCGGCTGGATGGAAGAGCCGGCATGTCAGATCAGCTGCCGTGCCAAATTCTGGCAGTATTGGTTCCTACTTGCTACAGGCGAAGAGGGGCATTGCAGTCCTCTACTAATAGAGGCCCGATGTGGGTTAACGACCACAATTACGTCACTAAAGACGAAGTGAGTCACCGCACCTTCACTGGGGGTTTAGTTGACATCGCCTCACCCGCAGCCTTCAAAATGAGAACTAAGTGGAATGTCAGGAGGCTCCCATGAATCCTGAAACCGGGATGTAAGAGACCTCCGAGATGGTTGTCCTCCCGGAACACGCAGCGCCGACAATATGCCTATACTACTATGAGACACGAAACGATTGTCTTCGGAGAGTGTATGGGAAGTTCGACCAACGGAAGCGCTCGGTCGAAGGACTACTGTTATGCTGCGGGACCCTTGTCACAACACCCTCTATGGTTAAGACCCCGGCAGGAAAGCGCTCGACCTCTCAGGCCTTGGCCAGAGTTACACCATCTGTCCTTTAAAGTACGTATGTTCAATCTGGGAGGCCGACTTGCTGCAAGTTAGCGGTTGTGACCGGGGCCTCCGTGGAACACTGCGGATTCACGGAGTGGACCGTGATACAAACATAAAACCTCATCACTGATCGCAGACGCCTCCCACTGAGGGCGTAGTAAAAGATCGCCATCAGCCCGGGGAGTTTATCACGCGCTCTGTCGATCAAATCATACCTGCAGATTGCCACTCATGTTGAGATTACTGCTACGATGATTACCTGGAAGAAATAGGTGCGGTGGAATCAGACACGGAGATGGAAGCTTTGGCGGTCTTAGTATGTGCAAACAGGACACGATTCGAACAACTACTGGATTCATGACGTAGATCACATCTGTTTAAAACACTGTACAACCGGGTTGAATACATCGGACCAAGGTTGCAATAATTATGCCCCGTTAGCTCTCATGATCCAACCGCAAGCTCTAAATTGGGGCCGAGGGCACGAATATCAGATATGAAGCGATCAGACTACAGTCGTTTCGGACTTCACAGTTACTCCGTAAGTCAGTCAGCACCTGGGGGCAATATCAATGTACAGAGCCGCATTGGGCGCATCCGGCTTATTCGAAGACGTCAGTCAGATCGATGAGGCTGTCCCAGTGTAAACATGCGACCCCGCTCGCGGATAATGGAGAGCCCCAGGCGTACTAAGCTTCCAACTCGAGAAAGACTGGGTAAACGGATTGAAAAACGCGAGATATTTCCCGCATTTGCTGGAGTCTGCATTGGTAATGAGTTACACTACTTCACTACCTAATACTGACCGCAATATACGCAACTAGCGCATTACCAACCAGTTATGAGCCGGTCCTGAAGTCTTGTGGTCTTGGCTGAACTCTAACAGCATAGAATCATGGCAGCCATCCAGGACTAGCTGCCGTAACAAGTGAACAGAATTCACGCGTCTTCAGGCGGTGCCCGGCTAAGTGGCAGCAGCGTCTTCTCCGTGGAGGGATGGGATTTGCTACTGTCGTAGTGCAACACCGATGACATGAAACCCCTGGAGATCTGAAAGGACGGTGAATACTAGATGGATCAGGAACTCCCCACCATACGGAACTTGCGATGCGCGCTAGACACCATCGGAACAGCCAGTCCCCATAGGGGGTCCTAGAGGGCCACAGCACATTCGCAAAAACTGTATCCCATCTAACGAGATCGAGACCGCAGACCAATGGAGACCACGGACACATCTGAGATCTCGTTCCAGTCACGCGTATACCGGCTGACGGGATCCTAGTGTAGGTGCAGGAAGACATTTTGGAAGTAAGCTCGGCACTGAGGTTAGGCACGGTTGCCGGAGATGAGGTCCTTCTGTGCGCCAACCCGCCCGCAACTTAGTAATTTCCACTCTCACCAACCTGGCGGCCTGCTACAGCACACAAACAAGTGCTAACGGGCGCCCATCGTACGACCGACACAGACTACCGTGACAGAAAATCCGGAAAGGGTTAAGTGGAGAACAGATGCCTGCTCGATCGGAAGCCTGCTACGTGCAAGCAACACAACAAGCTGGACTTTCTGGACCTTTATTGAAAACGAGCAGGCACTAAAAGTGTGTACACGCGCAAAACGATCAACAGGAAAGACGACACGGTCCCGAAACCCCCATCCCATAAGAGACAAGCCAGCTTAAGGGACATTCACAGAAGCCGTATGTAAACCAAAGGGTTAGACGCGCTACATCCACACAAAGAAATATCAATTCAGGTAAAGGGTATCCAACGGCAGTTGGTGGCTGCGTGAGAACTATTCAAGCATTACAACAGTCTGGAGACCCAATAAAGCCCAATAAGCAGTAGTCGCCCCATACTGCACAAGCTCCTGGTTACTGTCAGCACCCAGCGACCGTAGCTTTGCCCGTCTCTCTCGTACTTCCGCCCCTAATTTTAGTGTGGTTACCTTCTCCTGACCCGCCACTGTCCAGTATTCTAGTGCCCAACTCTTAATCTGTACCCATGGAGACTGCAGGGTAGACAACATATTGCACGAAACCGAAAACACTCCAAACAGGTTAGCGTCGCACCTAATGACGTTAGTGCCAGACTGACGTTAAATGGACAGATGAAGACAAAAGGCATCCAAAAGTGAAGCTATGGGGGGGCGAGTGGAATTTCACGCCACCTCACCATGTAAACCGGGGTATCTGGCTGTCATTATTTACGAACCTCGTAGTTAGCACGCCACACACATCCACGTCCCGGTTATAACCCTCACTTAAGTAGGACATGTGTAAAATCAAGCAGTGGCTTTCAGAAAATAGTTGTAAAATTGCAAAATGGCATGGAGGATAATGGTTCATGGGAAAAAAAGAGGATGACAGTATCCTTGTTCTCTTGGAAGAACAAATCTCGAACTGATTTACAATGACGAAAGTTAGTGACAGTCATGTGACTGCAAAAGCTCAATGGCCCAAACGACGGGGAAAGGCATGATCTCGCGCAATGAAGGCCTCAAGGCATGTCTCGAACAAAACATTCGAAATCGAGATGGTGGTAACAGAATGGTGTGCGTTCGGAACAAGAGACTAAATTTTATTTTGTTTCTTCCTCACCAGCTTGTTTGAGGCTCATAGTGATTTTCACAGAGGCATAGGCAAGCAAGGCTAGAGAAGCTCCCTGGCCGTATATTCGCCAACGCATCATTCTCTGCATAAGTGTCGCATCGGTGGTCCTCATGTGGCGAGCGCCATTAGCGAGAACGACGCCAGTAAACAAAATCCCGGCTGGAAGAAGTGGATTTTCGATCATCAACTGCTTGAACCTGGACCATCGGGTCTCGACCTTCAGTTCAGCCCCATGATCTGACGCCATCGCCGGAAGTTTGTAGTAAACGTTGGTGCGCGCCAAAGGTTTATATAGGGTTTTGAGAACAATTCAAATTGATTTGGAGTTCAAGTAGCTCAACATTTTATAATTGGAATCCTGGAATTAAACCCGGAGCACGGACATTTCTAGCACTCCCTGCCATTCTGAAAAAATGGCCACACGCGCACCCAAGCTACGTTTAAAAGGGCGTTAAAGTGAACCTGAGGAGTAGGGTACCTATGAGACGGTAAAACCCTAACAGCAACAAAGTTAGAACAAGGGCGCCGTACTAAAACAGATAGATGGATAAGAATGAAAATTATAAAATATGAAAGGGGATGGCAGACTACGGCTTACTGGCCGCAAGAGTTGAGAGCGACAAGCATGATAGGTGGTCAGGAAAGGAAAACGAGCATGTAACACGAAATACTTCAAACGGCACATCACGTAGGTTTGTTAAATGATGGCATGCACATTAAAATGCATAGCTCAAGTTATTCGCGTTTGGTAAATAAATCACACTGTGGAGTCTGGCTGGAATCCTTCCCTCACCCAAGCGGACCCAGATCGTGACTTAAAAACGTCCCCATGACCCCTGTAAGATATTTTGGAAAACGAAGCCCAAGCAGCGCTTCTGTTAGAAAGCAGAACGACCTAACGTAACTCGCATAAGGAAGTGTTTTTTCAGGCAGACTACAAACTGGATGAAAGACTGAAAATGAAAGAACTGAGGTCAGAATTGAAGGAGAGAATTGGCTGAGGAGAGAAAGGGCTGAAGATCGTATTTTGTAAAAAAAACCTTTGTAATTAATCCTTTCCCGACTATCTCTTTCTTGTTTTCGTAGTAAAATAACAGCATTAGTTGCTATTTGGTGCGTTGTTCTGTACGTTAGCTACATTTTGCTCCTTGTATTGTAACAAAAAACTTATCCTGTCTGCACTGTCCCGCAGAGTACATGCAAAACGACGAATGCTTGC
The DNA here is from genome assembly GCA_902702965.1 of Spirometra erinaceieuropaei. NCBI lineage: Eukaryota > Metazoa > Platyhelminthes > Cestoda > Diphyllobothriidea > Diphyllobothriidae > Spirometra > Spirometra erinaceieuropaei. The sequence continues at coordinate 576,444 of CACRXP010000084.1, forward strand.
TGCCTCTCCACTGTCTCCGGGTGCTAGAATCGCCACCAAAGACATAGCAATTGCCAGCATATGTTCTTCGCCTTCTGCAGATAAGGTTAACTCTTAAATCCCTTTAGTACATGCAGAACCTCTTGACCCTTCAATCGTCCAAAAATACGCTTCTGTTAGTCGTAGCAGGCCATCAGCCGACGAGATACTCGATCCGTTGTTAAATGGCGACATAAACAGCACTTCTGAAAAAGCAATTGACCAAGCTTTTAAACTTATTGGGGTAATAAGTTCTGAAAGTGAGGAGAGAATTAAATGCAAACATAATTTTGTACTGCGAAACATTCCGAGCCACTTATCTGCTATGGAGGGAGCGCATTTGCTCCTACAAAGTTGTGGCTTGAGTTTCAGTGTCGCAGAAGCTAAACGACTGCGCTCACTTAGCCGTAATGCGCCGATCCTAGTTACCCTTTTCTCCATGCTAGAAGTCGATTTTATCTTGTTGAGGAGGAAGATAACTAGAGAATTCTGCCGTAAATGTCTCTGCTCCGTTTTGCCAGACCTCACACCGCTGCAGCGAAGACTGAATAAATTAAAATCGGCAAAAACCAACACCAGGATAATGACACCTACTGTCAGTTTGAATAAGTCCTTTACATCACCATCTGAGGCCTCTACACGTCACGACATAGTTAATTCCGTAAGGAATTCGACTGCTACTGATGCTGAGATCTTAGAAGCAACAACACGCCTGGTATACAAACGCCCCTTACGACTCCCACAGCAACCCCTAGTAAGCTTAAGCATGTGCCCAAGTCAAAAGCGAATCCAATTGCTGTCTCAGCCACTCGGACACCCGATAAATCCAGTACCATTCTAAAATGTTTTCCTCCACAATCGGCCAATAGTGCCTCAAATACTCCGACTCAATACGTAGCGTGTTCCCAACTGCCCCCAAGCCCAAATATCGAGACAGTTAGGCCGAATATGCCGATTTTCCCGCCGTTTTATAGAACTCTTGCTCCAATGAAAGCAATGTGTTCCCCACCCCCTAACTTGTTTTCACCAAGGCCGTTTTACCAATGTATTCTTCATGCTAGTTTTCATACTGGATCAGTTAACTCATCCGATCCTCAGTTTTGCTCCGGCGGGAATGTGTTGCAGTATCTGGCCCGCGGATTTCCAGCCGAAAATGAGTTAGCTATCAATGGTTACCAGTCTATCTGCCCGTCATTTCCTCCCCCAAGTCCTAACATTTTTTATCCACGTCAGAATTTTTTGATGCCACAAAATCCTTTGCAGAACCGGATGGTTACATTCGGACCGTTTGCTCCGTGGAAGACCAGCACTGGGCGATGTTGCCTACCTCCCTCAGAAACAAACAGCCTTTCCCTTAAAACTTCTTGTTTTAAATGCCAGATCTTTAATTAATAAGATTCCTTTGCTTCAGACTTTGGTGTTCGTCCATTGTCCGGATATTGTTTAAGTAATTCAGACATGGGCAACAGCCTCCGTAGCTGACTCCGAACTCTCTCTTCTAGGCTATAATTGCATTTAAAATGATCGCCAAGATAGCCGTGGTGGGGGCACCTGCGTCTACGTTAAGTAAACGCTTACATTTTTGCCGCTTGACCTCTCGCACTTTTCCGCAGTAGAAGGTACCTGCTGGCTCAAGGTTGCTCTAAAAAATCAGTTCTTCTTACTCGTTGGCTGTGTTTATCGCCCTCTCAACGCCAACGAATATTTTCACCGTTTACTCTCATAGGCATTTCATGCTTCGACCGACTCAAGCTTTAACTACCAATTGGCTGCGGGCGACTTTATCTTCCTGAAGTTCGCTGGTCTCCGCCTTCAGGCCCCAGAAAGTTCGAAGACTTTCCTGAGGCTGTGGATGTTGGAATGTGGACGCAGGTTGTCGATTTTCCCACCCGAGGCTCAAGCATACTTGACCTAATTTTTTGTAGAGGCTGCATGCCATTGTCAGTGCTATCCCTAGGCCGACTGGGGGGCTCAGACCATGACATAGTTGTTGCAACGTTGGAATTCGAGGCTGAAAAAACGTTGTCTCCAAAGTATAACTTTTTCCGCGACTTCCGATCAACTCGCTTAAACGAATTATTAAAATACCTTAATTCGTACGACTGGACTGATTTATTCCTTAGTTCGTATGTAAACGTTTGCACTGCAAATCTGTACGAAATTTTGGATCCGCTTATTCCTCGTTTTGTCCACCTTAAGAAAATTATTAAGGTTGGGGATGAAGTTTTCCTACCCTTACCCTTTCGTCGCAGATTGCACAGGCTTTATCGTCGTTTCTATCTTCAGAACGACGTTTCTGTTCTGCCCTTGATTTGTGATATTTTTGATTGAGCTTAGAAATTGTCTGAAGAAAGACAGCTAACGAGGAGATGCAGTTTACTGAAAACCATTCGTTAAATGTCTCGAAACTTTTCTCTAGAAAAATACGAACTCACCGAAAGACGCAGCATCCCAACCTCCGAGACGCTCTCGGAAATGCCATAGTTGATGCCCAGTTAACCACTGAGAGCTTTAATTTAATTTGATAATTTTTATTAAAGACCCAACGGGGTCCCATCAAAGCAAGTAAAAATAAATCTACATGCAACTCTAAGACGAGGTAGTCAAAATCTGTGCAAAGTGCATTACATAGTTTTTGAGATTAGAAGTCTGTTAAGAAAAATGATAAGCGAGTGGTGAAAAAAATTCCATTTGAAAATTTAAAATGATTGGATTAATTTTACAGGAGAAAAAAATCTCGCAAAAATAGAATCAGAAAGACGCGGGCAGGACTGGCCTGCATGTGGCGGTATAGAATGGATTATAGTCGGACATCAATTTCCAATTTTTCAGTTCATGCATCGTGCCCTCACAGAATGCGCATCATCGATGCTCTTGGCGAAACCTTCTGTATTCGCCATATATCAGTAGTCTGGTCGCATCTCCCCTACTCCATCTTCGGTTGGACTCGGATGAATGTAACCGACCTCATCTGGGTTCCTATCGCCTCGAGACTGGTTGTCATCGTGCCCTTACAGAATGCGCTCCATCGACGATCTTGACGAAGCCTTCTATATTCGCCATATACTAGTAGTCTGGTCAATCTCCCTTCCCCCATGCTCGGATGGATTCGGTTGAATGCAACCGACCGCATCTGGGCTCCTATTAGCTTGAGGCTGGCCACATACAGGCCAGTCCTGACCGACCCGCCTACGTACCATTTTATGAAATCCGTTATACAATGCCATGGCGAGACCCCAAGATACGGCTTTGGCCCGATTCTATGGCCTCCCTAAGGTGCACAAAGACGGCGCTCCTCTCCGACCCATCGTGTCGCTCAAAGGTACTCCAACGTACGGACTGGCTAAGTGGCTGTTCCGGCGTCTCAAGTTCCTGACCGCTGAGTCAGACACCACGGTCTCTTCGTCAGCAGAATTCCTGGAGAAACTCAAAGGGGTAAGCCTCCATCCAAATGAGGTCATGGTATCTTTTGATGTTACATCCCTTTTTACTTCTATTCCCCAGGACCTGGCGATCGAGACAATCGAGCTGCTTCTGCAAAGCAAATACGATGAAACGGAGAATCGTCTTGGACGCGCCCAAGTCCTTCAGCTGCTGAAGTTCTGTCTCAGGACGTACTTCACGTTCGACGGGACAATCTACGAACAGGTGAAGGGCACACCAATGGGTTCGCCGATTTCGGGATTCATCGCCGAGGCGGTCCTGCAACGGTTGGAGTCGCTGGTCTTCTAACACCACAAACCGACGTTCTGGGCCCGGTATGTGGATGATACCTTCGTCGTTATCGATCGGGATCAACTGCTGACATTCAAGGAACGTCTGAATGCGGTCTTCCCGGACATACAATTTACGATGGAGGAGGAAGAGAACAACCAGCTGGCCTTCCTGGATGTCCTCGTATGCCGCAAGGATTGTGGTGGACTAAAGACCAAAGTGTTCAGGAAAGCGACAAATACGATGCAAGTACTGAACTTCAACAGTAACCACCCAATCAGCCACAAACGCAGTTGTGTAAGGACGCTCTTTCGGCGTGTCGAAACGCACTGCAGTAAGCCAGAAGACAAAATTGCTGAACTACAATACCTCCGACGGGTATTCAAAGCCAATGGCTACCCGAGCAACTTTGTCAACCGGTGCATACGCAAAATGGACGAAAGGCCTAACCGCAGGGACACCAAAGTTTGGCGAGCACTTCCATATGTCAAGAACGTGTCGGAAGCTGTTGGCCGCCTTCTCGCACCGCTGGGGGTTGGAGTTGCACACAGGCCAGAGGCAACCATCAGGCGTCAACTGATGAAACCAAAAGACCCACTGCCACGGCAAGAAACGTCTGGAGTCGTTTATCGGATCTGGTGCAGTTGCGGACAAAGCAACTACGTCGGAGAAACCGGAAGACAGCTCCGAACGCGAATGGACGAACATGCCATCGCCCGTTTGTGCACAACCGTTCAAAATCCTTAGACACGAGATAAGTTGAAATTCATTTATAACTGAAATATTTGACATATTTCTCTGTCGATTTTGCGTCGATTTTTATTAGCTGTCGAAAATAACACATAAATCCATTACACTCTCCCCATTTAACCATGACTGATGTTACGTTTGCTGTCGACAAAGTAGATCTTTCGGCCATCGTCCGTTTACAGAAGTTCATCGAGAAACATGAACATATTTTTACGATTCTCGATTCACTAACAGACTCAAATAGATTCACGAACAACCTAACGAGCCTACCACAAATTGAATCGATTATACACTTAGTTTCGTCAGAAGTCGCGGATAGATCGAAACGCAGACTCAATTTAATTATCCGTAATATACCCCACACTGTTAATCCGATGCCATCAATTCAAAATTTTATACATTCGTGTGGCTTAAATATCAGAGTAGCTAACACTAAAAGACTTCACTCCAGAAGCAAAAACAAACCCGTCTTAGTAACATTCTACTCACAGGCGGAAGCTGAGATTGTCCTACAAAATCCCGAAGTAAACAGAAATCTGCGGAACCTAAACTCGTTTATAGGTCCAGATTTGACACCTATGCAAAGACGTAAACTACGGGAAAAAGACACCAGCTACAAATACGATAATCAGCACTCCGGTCCCTCAACTGAACCTTTAGCCACTACTTCTACTTCTAGCACTAATAAAAAGAAATACACAGGCCAGCGTAAACCAAATGATA
>CACRXP010000084.1:581743-609814 GCA_902702965.1 Spirometra erinaceieuropaei
AGGTGGTGTAGCGCAGCTTTCGAACACTTGCGCGAGAACTACGATGGCGTCTGTTTCTGCCGCTAATTAAAGTTCCGCGACACTTTGCTCGGTCGGTTTTTCCAATCGCTAAGTGATCCGGAAGACGCAATTAAGTAATTTAGCCAAGCAAGAAAGACCAATATGGGTATATTTTTTAGGTAACCGGCTATCTACAAAACGAGAAGTTCCCACAAACACCCCTTTGGATCTACTCATGCCAAGAAGTTTCTGTTTGTCAGCTGGAAGTATGCGTGCATAGTGGGGGAATGAGTAGAAAACGGATTCGCGGTATGCCCGTCCCGCAACGCTTTTGCGCTATATTAAAATGAGACCTGGGCTTTTCCGTGTATAAATCACAGTCTCTGCCTGGTTGCAGGTTTCCACCAAAACAACAAAATCAAAGGAAAATCTAGTGCAGTTATCTCGGTGCTTCCAGGGAGACAATAATCCGCCTGTCAGTTATTTTCCTGCTATGACTTGTAACTTTAGTGTGCGTTTTCTGACTACCCGTGGGAATATTACGATATTATTAATGAATTAGGGCAAGTTATAACCAATGATAAACAAATAGTAAACTTATTCAACAGATACTTCTCAGCTAACTACACAGTCGAAGAGGGAACCATCCCCCAAGCGACCGAGATGACTGAACGCATCCTTAGTGAGATCCATTTTAGTGAAGAAACTGTTAAAGTAGCCATCAAACAACTATCAAACACCAAATCCTATGGGACAGACAAAATCCCACCATGTATTCTGAAGCATATGACATATGCTCCAATACTCCTATCTAAGTTATTCACCCTACTCCAATCAAATGCAATTTTTCCGGACATGTGGAAATACTCGACCATTGCGCCCATATTTAAAAGCGGCAACCGATCTCATACCAAAAACTATCGTGGTGTTCACCGAACACCGGCTATAGCTAAAATCCTCGAGAAAATAGTATATAACCAATTGCTAGACCATCTCATGAACGCCAACCTCATTCCCTCCTCTCAACATGCATTTTTGCCCAAAAAGTCATGTCAGTCCTGCCACCTTACTTTTTTGGAATTCGTTTCCAGCAATAGAGATGATGGAAACACAGTAGCTTCAATATACTTCGATCTAAGAAAGGCCTTTGACAAAGTCCCCCATAAAAGACTACTGATAAAGCTAAAAAGTCATGGAATTAGGCCACCCCTCCTTGATTTCCTTAAATCTTATCTTCAAAACCGATACCAGGTGGTGCAAATTCGAAACGTCGTTTCAGAACCATCCCATATTACCAGCGGAGTACTTCAAGGCACTATCCTAGGCCCCCTTCTATTTCTTATATATATTCACGACTTATCGTCCATATCTGTCTCAGCTAAGACGTTTTTGTATGCGGACGACCTTAAAATTGCATATGCATATAACGGGAATACAGTAGCCAATATTCATAGAACAATTCAAACTGATCTTAGAAAACTCAGCGAATGGAGTAGTCAGTGGCAGATGCCCTTTTCACCCGAAAAATGCCATCTCCTGATATTTGGCCCACAAAAACTTCCCCCCATAATATTCGAGAATGATGAAATAACAGAGACCCAATCTGTAAAAGATTTAGGTCTCAGCTATACAAATACCCTCGATTTATCTCCCCACGTCCAACAAATATCACCGAAAGCCACTCGCCTGTGTGGATTCATATGTAAAAATTTCACCTTAAATGCACTAAGAATACAACTGTTCAAAATGTATGTTTTACCTCTCCTAGATTACTGTTCAATTTTCTTCGGCATAATGCCCTCAGACGGCCGAAAGAAACTAGAAGGCATTCAGAGACGGTTTACTAGATCCTTGTCTAGAAGTGATGGCATCCAGGGTTCATACTTAGAACTATATCATAAATACGGTCTTCGACCACTCTGGATCAGAAGACTTCAAAATGGTCTAAACTTCCTATTCAAGGTCACCCACGACCAAGATATTCTCAAAATGAATTTACTTACCAACCAAAACGCCCCTAGAAACACCAGAAATAGCGAAGATATTATAAAGATTCCCAAATTCACAAAGTCCCAACGATCAAATTTCTACACCATAAGATATGCGACTATCTGGAATTCTCTTCCAGGTTATATCCGGAAAAGTCGAACCCTAATCGAATTTAAAATAAAAACTAAGAAATTCCTCTCAAATAACAATACACATTTATTTTTGAATAAGATAGGACATTTCTCAAGTCAATTCTTTGATATTGAATTTGGTCCAAAAGGGCTCTGATGATGCCAGCCGATTGAAAAATACCGGAGCATAGCACTAAAAATAATCAAATTTATAAAAGATAGCATCATTGATAAACATAGAACAGATAATGATATTCCTCTATTTTCCTCCCTTTCTCGTTTTCATCAGCTATGTCACCAGACACTAAATATCCCTTATAAAGCTAATAAAAATATACCCTTCGATAAAACCCTGCATATTAGTCGTGCGTATGTCTATATTAAAGCCATATTAAACATATATAGAACTATATTAGGTCATAGTAAACAGTCGACCACTACTCCTATAATTTCACATTAACAAGAACAATATGATACATGATTCAATAGTATTTTGACAGTTTTGATTGTGACTTACCATTGAATGCCTCTTACTCCTGATATATATTCATCCTTTCCAGCTCTTATTTCAGACAACGATGGTAAGCCTCCTGAAAAAATACGTCGGAACTGTGCGAGCGCCCCCTTACAGCTGGCCAGATAGACTGACAACCAACAACTAGAGCAAACCGAAATTTACCCAACAGGAAAATAATTTCAAGGTCAGGCCGATATCAAAGTTCTTCAATTGCCATGAAGGACATATTATTCATGCCCCCGAAAACTACCAAACTGCAAACTTCAATTTTTATATTGTACATATCGTTATTTTTTGAAAATTTTGTTATTATTTTCCCTTAGAACTGAGGTTTTTTTTAACTTAAAACAAACTCTCAATTCGCGCTCTTTTGGCTAACCAGGCACCCGAAGCAAATGAAGTCAAAGTGCAGTTGAAATTGACGAGTTTGTTTTAGGTTTTTTTCCTGAGTTCAAAGGGGACTGACAGTGCCCAAGGGGCGCTACAATAAACCTATTCTATTCTATTCTATTCTATTCTAACACGCTGCAGCAGTGCGGAGAAATGACGCCAGCTCTCAAGTTGCGGCTCATTCGACGGGTGCCGGCCACACATTCAAAATTGACGAGGCCGAAATTCTCGCAAGAGGTGACAACCGCGTGAGCCGGGAGCTGCTTGAGTCATGGTTCACTGGCCCCCAGTCTATTAACAAGTGCAATGATCTTCCCATTCAATACAGCGTGCTGAGACTTCGTCTAGGCGGAGAAATTGGCCACGCGGGGAGCGCCCTGATGAACACCCGGGTCAGCGCGACAGATGGTCGAGCAATCATCACACCAACATCCAACGCACGTGATGAAATTGCAGCAATTAACGACGCGAATATCGACCATCACGCCACGTGCAACGATCCCTGATGAAGGGGAGGGAGCCGTGAACATTCATAGGTATGCAGTGGCATGGCTATGGTATCCTATAAATACTGCAGCCACGTGTGCATGAACCACCCTTATCTGCTTATGTCTCTGATGATGGATTCGAGCAGGAATCCGAAACGTCAGGCTAATAAAGCTCTTGTCCCGGCGATCGTGTCTTCTTCTTCAAGACTGCTTCCTGGGACTCGTCTTTTCGCTTCTATTGGCAATGCCATATACAGCTGATATTTATTTTGGCCATGTTGATGTCCGACTATATCTCCATTCTATACCGCCACATGCAGGCCAGTCCTCCCCGCATTTTTCTGATGCTAATTTTTTGAGGTTTTTTTTTTCTCCTGTTAAATTTATCCAATCATTTTTAAATTTTGCTATTTAGTTTTTTTACCCATCGTTTTTCATTTTTTCATTTTGCTTAACGGACTTCTAATCTCAAAAACTATGTATTGCACTTTGTACAGATTTTGCCTACGTCGTCTAAAATTTGCATGTAAATTTATTTTTACTTGCCTTGATGGGACCCCGACGGGTCTTTAATAAAAATAATTGAATTGAATTGAATTGAAAAGGGCCGAAATAAATGTCAGCTGTATATGGCATTGTATAACGGATTTCATAGAGGGGTAAGTAGGCGGGTCGGTCAGGACTGGCCTGTAGGTGGCTTTGAATAAGGCAAATAAGTGGCGAAATTGAAAACCAGTCTGGAGGCGATAGGAACCCATATGCGGTCGGTAACATTCATCCGAGTCCATCCGAGGATGGGGCAAAGGAGATGCGACCGTAATACTAGTATATGCCAACCACAAAAGGCTTCGCCAAGAGCATAGATGGAGCGCATTCTTTGAGGACACGATGCATGAACTAAAAAATTGGAAAAATTAACATTTCTGGTGAGGGATTGTAGGAAGCGCGACTACTCACAAAGGAAGGAAATGTGAACAGATACGGAAATTCGATGGTGGCATACTAAATTCCCGGTGGCTCTTTCGCAGTGTCATAGAGATAATTGTCTGGGAAGGATGAGGAAAATAAAAGTTAACTCGAGTCAGTATTCAGATAAAGGCGTAGCCTCCTTTTAGAGGTGTATAGATTTTCTGAAGATCTTATATTTATTGAAAGGTTATTCCAGAGGAAAGTATATCTGGAAGCGAAAAAAGGCAGAGCTTAGAGGTGGAGGACGCTGGAGGAGGTATAATCAAGGACTAGATGCGAATATTGTATGAGCGACTTCTAGGGGTGGGTGCTGAAATCCGAGGAAAATTTCAACTATGCTTAATGCTAAAGAGGAGACAAAAGCCCGATTCTAGTCTTCGAACCCATAAAAATTTTAGGTTAATTAGCTGGCTTCAATGATTTCCTGTCCAAAACGTTCATTGAAGCCTCGATCACTCCGCTTCCGACCATCCAGCCATTGACTGGGGCAGTTCTAGAAACTAAAACTTTCACTCTCTGGGATGTGACTGTTGCGATTCGGCGTTTTCGTCAATCTTATAGTCCAGGACCTGATGGTGTCCCAGTAAGCATTTTAAAAGCCGATGCAAATACGCTTTTCCCATCCCTCTTATGCAAGATATTTGATCTGGCTCATGAAAGTGAAACATATCCTACCTTGTGGAAGGAATCACACATTTTGCCCATTCCTAAGCACGGAAAATCTACATCATTTGACGACTTTCGGTCGATAAACACCCTCCCCGCAGTTTCGAAGATCTTAGAGACATTGATCAAAGAGAAGATGATGTGTCACTTAATAGTGAATAACTTACTGAGTGCTGATCAGCATGGATTTCTCAAAGCTCGATCTTGTGACACCTGTCAACTCTCTTTCTTTGACTATGTTCTGCAATCTAGGGACAATGGTTTTGCACTTAACACGGTATATTTCGATTTCACTAAGGCTTTTGATCGTGTTGACCATACTCTTCCTCTCTTGAAACTGTCCTCTTTTGGAATAGGTGGCAAACTTTCAAATTTAATATCCCCTTACCTGGGCACTCGTACACAACGAGTTAAAATTTCCAATACCATCTCCAACCCCACACGTGTGAGAAGTGGAGTCATTGAGGGTAGTGTACTCGGCCCGCTTTTATTTTGCCTTTTTGTTAATGATGTACCCGATTTATTTCAGAATGGTAAGCCTTTCATATATGCCGATGATCGTAAAGTTGCATATCGATATAAGCCGGCAGATCGTGGCATCGTGCTTGAGCTCCTAAAGAGCGATCTACAGGCTTTCGCTCAGTGGTGCCGCACATGGCGCCTTTCTCTTTCCTGGCATAAGTGCTCAGTCATGGTGGTTGGCGACGACCGCCAAATCAACTAAGTATTGAAGGTCACGCCATAAATGTGCCTGGGATTATTAAGGATCTGGGCGTATCATACTCCAAGAGTCTCAATCTCTCGGAGCACTGTGCCTTGATAGTCTCCGAAGCAGGTTGAATGACCGGGTTTATCCTCCGAAACTTCAAAACTAGGGACATTAGAATGAGCCTTCTCAATATGTACGTCAGACCAGGTCTGGAATACTGTTCGCTTTAATTATACCTCATGCGTGCTACTGAGCGGAAGAAAATAGAATCCGTTCAACACTTTTTTACCAAGAGATTCTTAACTGCAGAACACCGACATTTGTCCAACCAAGAACGTTTCCGGCTTACGGGACTTGATCCTTTATAGAAAAGAATAGAATAGGTTTATTGAAGTGCCCCTTGGGCACTGTCAGTCCCCTTTGAACTCAAGCAAAAAACCTAAAACTAACTCGTCAATTTCAACTGCACTTTTACTTCATATGTTTCAGGTGTCTGGTTAGCCAAAAGTGCGCGGATTGAGAGTTTGTTTTAAGTTAAAAAAATCTCAGTTATAAGGGAAAATAATGACATAATTTTCAAAAAATAATGATACGTACAGTATAAAATTTGAAGTTCGAAGTTTGGGTGTTTTTGGGGGCATGAATAATATGTCCTTGAAATTATTTTTGGTGTGTTCTAGTTGCTGGTTGTCAGTCTATCTGGCCAGCTGTAAGGGGGCGGTCGCACAGTTCCTACGTGTTTTTCAGGAGGCTAACCATCGTTGTCTGGACTAAGAACTGGAAAAGATGAATATATATCAGGAGTAAGAAGCATTCAATGGTAAGTCACAATCAAAACTGTCAAAATACTATTGAACCATGTATCATAATGTTCTTGTTAATGTGAAATTATAAGAGTAGTGGTCGACTGTTTACTATGACCTAATAAAGTTGTATATATGTTTAATATGGTCTTAATATAGACATACGCACGATTAATATGTAGGGTTTAATCGAAGGGTATAGTTTTATTAACTTCATATGGGGATACTTAGTGTCAGGTGACATAGCTGATGAAAACGACAAACGGAGGAAAAAAAGAATATCATTATCTGTTCTTTGTTTATCAATGATGCTATCTTTTATAAATTTTATTATTTTTAATGCTATGTTCTGGTATTTTTCATGCGGCTGGCATCATCAAAGCCCTATGGACCAAATTGTATATCAAAGGATTGACTTCAAAAATGTCCTATCTTGTTCAAAAATAAATGTGTATTGTTATTTAAAAGGACTTTCTTAGTTTTTCTTTAAACTCGATAAGGTTCGACTTTGCCGGATATAACCTGGAAGAGAATTCCAGATAGTCGCATATCTTATGGAGAAGAAAGTTGACCGTTGGGACTTTGCGATTTTGGGAATCCTTAAAATATCCTCGTTATTTCTGGTGTTTCTAGGAGCGTTTTGGTTGGTAAGTTAATTCATTTTGAGAATATCTCTTTCATGGATGACCTTGAATAGGAAGTTTAGACCATTTTGGAGTCTTCTGATGCAGAGTGGCTGAAGACCGTATTTATGATATATTTCTAAGCATGAACCCTGGGTGCTACCACTTCTGAAAAAAGATCTATTAAAACATCTCTGAATGCCTTCTAGTTTCTTTCGGCTGTCTGAGAACATTAGACAGAAAAAAATTGAGCAATAATCTAGGAGAAGTAAAGCACACGTTTTGAAAAGTTGTATTCTTAGTGCATTTAAGGTGAAATTTTTACATATGAATCCACACGGGCGAGTGGCTTTCGAAGATATTTGTTTGACGTGGGGAGAAAAATCAAGCGTATTTGTATAGCTGAGACCTAAAGCTTTTACCGATTGGGCCTCTGTCATTTTATTATTCTCGAAAATTATGGGGGAAGTTTTTGTGGGCCAAATATCGGGAGATAGCATTTTTCGGGTGAAAAGGGCATCTTCCATTGACAACTCCATTCGCTGAGTTTTCTAAGATCAGTTACAATTGTTCTGTGAATATTGGCAACCGTGTTCCCGTTATATGCATATGCAATTTTAAGTCGTCCGCATATAAAAACGTCTTATCTGAGCAGATATTGACGATTAGTCGTGAACATCTATAAGAAATAGAAGCGGGCCTAGGATAGTGCCATGAAGTACTCCACTGGTAATAGGAGATGGTTCTGAGACGACGTTTCGAATTTGCACCACCTGGTATCGGTTTTGAAGATAAGATTTAACAAAATCGAGAAGGCGTTGCCTGAGTCCATGACTTTTTAGCTTTATCAGTAGTCTTTTATGGGGGATTTTGTCAAATTCCTTTCTTAGATCAAAGTTTATTGAAGCTACTGAGTTTCCATAATCTCTATTGTTGGGAACGAGTTCCAGAAAAGTAAGATGGTAGAGCTGACATGACTTTTCAGGCAAAAATGCGTGTTGAGAGGGGGAATGAGTTTGGCGTTTATGAGATGGTCTAGTACTTGGTTGTTGGCTATTTTCTCGAGGATTTTAGTTATAGCCGATGTTCGGTGAAAACCAAGAAATTTTTGAGTATGAGATCGGTTGCCGCTTTTAAATATAGGTGCAATGGTCGAGTATTTTCACATGTCCGGAAAAATTGCATTTGACTGGCGTAGGGTGAATAAATTAGATAGGAGTATTGGAGCATATGTCATCTGTTTCAGAATACATGGTGGGATTTTGTCTGTCCTATAGGATTTGGTGTTTGATAGTTGTTTGATGGCTACTTTAACAGTTTCTTCACTGAAATGGATCTCACTAAGGATGCGTCCAGTCATCTCGGTCGTTTGGTGGAAGGTTCCCTCTTCGACTGTGTCGTATTTGTTGAAAAAGTTTACTATTTGTTTATCATTGGTTATAACTTGTCCTAATTCATTAATAATATTTCGTGGTCCTGACTGTCGATGATTACTCATTAGTTTCTGAAACATCTGAGCTGTTCGTTCGGGGGATTCTAGTGCCCGATGTTCTGCTGTTATGGTCTTTTGTGTTTCTATTTTCATAACTAGGTCGTGAATTTCCCTAATTCGTCGAAGTGTGTAAAAATAACTTACAGAGGGGTAGCGTAGCTGTTTTTGTAGCTTTTTTAGTTTAGTTGAAAGGAAGTACGGGATTGGTGATTTCTTATACGGGAGTCTTTCGTCTATCAAGGTATCTCGAATAACAAATAGGACAGAGTATAATAGGTTAACTGCTTCCATAGGGGATGTTGGAAGAAGATATGGGCTCCAGTCCTATGATCTAATATAGTTGTTCATGGAGTCCTCGTCAAGTTTTTTTGGGTTTAGGCGGGTGTTACTAAAGTGGGGTGCTAGTTTTGCGTTTAAAGGGAGTGTTGATACTATTGCTTTGTGGTCACTTTCAAAGGTTGCGCAGTCGTAGGGCATACAGAGGGGCCAGATATCGTTGGTGAAAATAACGTCTAGTATATTTTTTCGTCGGGTTGGTTTGTCAACTATTTGTGTCCACCTATTAATGATAATTGAAGACAAGAATTCTTCGTGCCTGGCAGGTGCTGATTATTCGACCCAGTTTATTTCTGGGTGGTTTAGGCCGCCTGCAATTATCTTTTATTCAGTTTTTATGTCAGCTATTTTGCTTATTAAGAGGTTGAGGCTTGTGTCATCATTACTACATTCTGGAGGGGAGTAGAGGCATCCTACTAGTATGTTTTCCTGGGCATGAGATTTTATTGTGGCAAAACACGCTTCTCCAGCAAAGGTTTCGGTTGGGACATCAATACCACTTTGCTCGATGCTAGTTTTGATGCAGATAAGACAACCTCCGCCTCGTTTATTAACACGGTCCTGTCGATAGAAATCATAATTTGGGACATATAGCGAAGCATTCGATATAAGCTCATTTGCCCATGCTTCTGTAATGCAAACTACATCGGGGTTATATATTTCAACAAAACTTCTAGGTTGGGATATTTTGTTGACAATCGATCTCGAATTTATAAGAGTTATCTTTAGGATGTCGGATATGGAAGAGGTGGGCTGTGGTGAAAAAAGGATTTCTAGGGGTACTTTGAGTAAGTGATGGACTAAATAGAGGTAGGTGTGTGGTTCTTGCAGGATATGGTGATGCGTATGGCGGAGTGTGATTGCATGGGCTAGTGTGGATGGACTGAGGGTACATATGGGGAGGTGCGTTAACTAGGTGGTAATTGTACCTAAATGGAGTTTCAGTTGGGAGGTGTAAAAGCCAAAGTAATTTGTTGGGTTGTAATTATTTGGTAAGGAGTCTGGAATGCTAGAGTGGTCTGGCTTATTCCTATGCCATGCAGGTGGATTTTTGGGAGTCGAGTTGCCGTTATATAAGCTTGCTTGTTTTTGGTTAGAGTTTGGTGGGCTTCTATTTGTTATGTCAACATACCTAGGGCGTTTTGGTTGTGCTGGTGTGCTTAGTAAGGCCTTTTGGTTTATGTGTCGTGTTTGACAGTCGTTTTCTAGTACTGATTGATCGGTCCTAGGGGGTGTAGTAAAACTTATACTGCTATCTCAGGGTGTCACATTGACTCTGTCCGGGATCTGCATAATCGTTCTGTTCTGATTGAACGTTCTTATTTTGTTGTGCCTCCCTCGTTTGTTTCTAACCAGCAGTCCTAAATACTTTTGCAGTTGACCATTTTTTATCATGATAACTAGAGTCAGAAGTACTTGCTGGAGGTCCTCCTGCGGGGGCTGTTGGTTTATCATTTGGTTTACGCTGGCCTGTGTATTTCTTTTTATTAGTGCTTAAGGCAGAAGTAGTGGCTAGAGGTTCAGTTGAGGACCGGTTTGCTGATTATTGTATTTGTAGCTGGTGACTTTTTCCGGAACTTGACGTCTTTGCATGGGTGTCAAATCTGGACCTATAAATGAGTTTAGGTTCCGCAGATTTCTGTTTAATTCTGGATTTTGTAGGACAGTCTCAGCTTCCGTCTGTGAGTAGAAGGTT
Source organism: Spirometra erinaceieuropaei (assembly GCA_902702965.1). Taxonomy (NCBI): domain Eukaryota; kingdom Metazoa; phylum Platyhelminthes; class Cestoda; order Diphyllobothriidea; family Diphyllobothriidae; genus Spirometra; species Spirometra erinaceieuropaei. The sequence goes on from CACRXP010000084.1 coordinate 592,553, forward strand.
GCTTAGACGGGTTTATTTTTGCTTCTGGAGAGAAGTATTTTAGTGTTAGCTACACTGACGTTTAAGCCCCACGAATGTATAAAATTTTGAATTGATGGTGTCGGATTAACGGTGTGGGGTATATTACGGATAATTAAATTGAGCCTGCGTTTCGATCTATCCGCGAGTTCTGACGAAACTAAATGTATAATCGATTCAGAGAGAGGAGAGAGGAAATGCGCTTTATTTTGAAATCGTAAGTTCAAAATTTTCAGCAGGCTCGTTAGGCTGTTCGTGAATCTATTTGAATCTGTTGCTGAATCGAGAATCCTAAAAATATGTTCATGTTTCTGGATGAGATTCTGTAAACGGACGTCGCCGAAAGATCTACTTTGTCGACAGCAAACATAATATCGGTCATGATTAATTGGAGAGCTTTTTTTGGATTTATGTGTCATTTTTGATAACTTATAAAAATCGACGTAGCAATATGTCAAATATTTCAGTTATAAATGAATTTCAACTTATTTCGGGTCTGAAGATTTTGAGCGATTGTTCCGTAGATTAAAAAAGGGACTATTTTTGCTATTTAAACTCTTATATAATCACACATTTAACCAACTCACCTCTTTAAGATACCATGTCCACTCACGACGTAACAGTAACCGTAAGCTCTTTTTATTTCTTCCTCTGGCACGAACTGTTAAATAAAGTCGGTTCTTTTCTGTAACTGCAATTGATATTTGGAATAAACTTCCCAGGATTGTGAAAAATGTGCAAACGTATCCTTTATTCAAGAGAACTATTACTTGATTTTGGCATTCAGAAAAGCTTCCACAAATTTTGGATGCTGAATACACTGATCGACTCTACCGTAGCGAGGGCGCTTGTGGTATCTGAATACTATAGCCTGTCTCACCATGGGCAATTTCGTTGGCCAACAGCGACAGCTGTTCCTCCGGGCCTCTTTTTTGACTATTCCAAACTTCATGAAAGGAATTGACGTCCGATAATCTCCGATACCGCGCAACCCCCCCACCCTTCTTGACGGTCGAATGCATGCCGCCAGCAGTTTTTTCTCCTGAACTCGATTCATCCATCACAGCCACAGAGTTCTCTCCGCAGTCTTCTCTGCCAAGTGCTTCTTCCAAGGTTGTCAACATAAGAGTCAAACAAACAGACGGCGTAAGCGCATCTGATCCGCCATCACCAGCGCGTAGTCCCAGAACGTTACGTCATTTAGGGAACCGCAATTCCGTAGAAAATAAAAGAGAGACCGACAGGGAAAAATTTCTTATTATTCAGGGGCTCCCTAAATCAAGCGCAAATACTCCCAAGGAGCGGGTTTCGGAAGACCTATCACTCTTCCAAGGTCTTCTCAATAATATTTTGGAACCCACGGAGGCTACTGAAGTGATCAAAGCCTTTTGCCTTGGAAAAAGAGCAGATAATCCATCAATGTCCATTCGTCCCCGGCCTCTTAAAGTTGTACTGGCCAGCAGCGACCAAGATGGTCTCATTCACTCCAGGCGATTCAGGATTATAAACTCCAACCCAGGTGTTTTTTTTCAACCGGACTACTCGCCAGCCGAACGACTCAAACGTCGTCAGCTAGTTCTAGAACTAAGAAAAAGGCTCAGCGAGGGGGAAAACAATTAAGTTACATACAACAACCAAGTACGGCGGCGTCCGTCAATTTTCCTTTGGGCGGGTCCGGTCCGAATGACCGCACAGCCGACATAGTAAATGAAGGCGTTAACCAAAGTGTAGCTTCATCTTCCGTCAGCCAGAAATTGAAATTCTTGTACACCAACGTGCAGAGTTTGCTATCAAATTTCGACGAGTTAAAGATCCACCTCTGCGACATATCCCCTGATGTAATCTCTTTAACAGAAACCTGGTTGACCCAACACATGGAAGACCGTGAGCTGGCCTTGCCTGGCTACCGGGTGTTTAGAAGGGATAGGGAAGGGCGTCAGGGAGGAGGCGTACTCAGGTATGTAAAAAATGGGTTAAATGTATCAGACAAGACCGATAACTTTTCGTGCAGTTCCGAGGCAATCTGGCCGTCTATTAAAGTGTCGAGCTCGCCTAGCCTCGATGTCCTGACAGTTTATCGACTGCCGAGACGGGACAACATGGCCGACGCTCGCCTGCTGTAGGAGCTCGAAAAGTTCGCTTCGCGGCCGAATATCCTAATCATGTGCGACTTTAACGAGCCCCATATTGACTGGAGCTCGACCCATGCAAATAGCTCAGAACAGACCTTCGATAGGAATTTTCTGAACACGGCAATGAAGTTATTTCTCACTCAACACGTCATGTAAGCAACTAGAGTACGCGAAGGCCAACAAGCAAACTGCCTTGATCTTGTCCTTTCGAAGTTACAGGACAACATTAATGAGGTGTCATGCCAACCCGCCTTAGGTAAAAGTGACCACGTCGTTCTTCTATGGGATTACTCGCTTTTTTCCATGCCCAAAAAACCCGTGACAGTCAGAAGAAACCTTTGGCGCGAGGATTCCGACCAAATGAGGGCTGAAATTTCACGCATTGAAAGGGAGTCCATATTTATTGGGAGCATACTCGAAGACTGGCAACGGTTTCCAGAAAATCTGCACGAGCTGATCGTGAACAACTGTCCGCTTTCACGCAATAGGTTAAGTAACAGACCTCGATGGCTTACGCAAACCTTGAAGAATGAAGTATATAAAAAACGACGGCTGTGGAAAAAATCGCTTTCTGACAGAAGCCCCACATTTATATGCGCGTACAAAATTCGAAGAAATCGAGTCAAGGGCCTTATCCTCAAAACTAGAAGGGAATTCGAACGAGATCTGCTTAACCGTGCCGCGAAGAACCCTAAATTATTCTACGGTTACATTAGGCAGTGCACGCGGAACAAGGACCCAATGCCCCTGCTGAGGACTGCTGAAGGCGAACATCTCACTGACGACAGGGAGAAAGCTGATCACCCTTCGGACCTTCAATCCTTCGAAGACACCCCAATTATAGAGACCGTAAAGTTCACTGAGGGCATGGTTCTGACGGAGATGCTGAGGCTAAAGGAATCCAAATCACCAGGTCCCGATGAGATTCCGGCAAAGATTTTGAAGGAACTCGCCGGTGAGTTGTCTAAGCCACTCTCCATGCTTTTCCAGACATCCTTCGAGACTATATATCTGCCACCCGACTGGAAGTCGGCGTGGGTTACGCCGCTGTACAAGGGCGGAAGTCGGGTCTCTGCCAACAGTTACAGACCTGTCAGCCCCATTTCCATTTGCTGTACGATTATGGAGAAGATAATAAAGCAACAATTAATGCAGTTCCTTGAACAAAACCATTTGCTTTCCGATTCTCAGCATGGATTCCGCAAAAGCAGATCCTGTGTGACAAACCTGCTCTACTGTCTGGAACACTGGACTAGGGCTGTTGATAGAGGAGATATGGTTCATGTCATCTATATCGACTTTAAAAAGGCCTTCGATAGTGTGCCTCACCACCGCCTTCTATACAAACTTAGTCGTGCAGGAGTGCAAGGTGAGCTTCTGATGTGGATTCGGAGCTTTTCAATCGGCCGCTCTCAAGCCGTCCACGTCAGTGACCAACAATCTGCCGAGGTTGCCGTTAGGAGTGGTGTTCTCCAAGGCTCTGTTCTTGGCCCTACACTGTTCCTCGTATACGTCAATGACTGCGCAAACGAACTAAATTGCGATGTCGCAATGTTTGCCGATGACATAAAGATTTGGAGTATCATACGATACGAATTTGACGAGGTGCGACTGCAGACAAATCTGGACCACCTCGAGCAATGGTCGAAAGACTGGCTTCTATCGCTCAACGTAAACAAGTGTAATTTCCTACGCGTCGGCATAACCAGTACTCCTCACCACACGGTCTACCGTCTGACTGGCAAACCACTGCAAGAAGTCGACGCCCAGAAGGACTTGGGTGTATGGATCACAACCTTGATTAAGCCTTCGCTGCAATACTCAAAGGTAGCAAAGTCGGCGATGCCCATTCTATACCTCGTCAAACGGGCGTTCTCCTCCTTCGATGAAGACTGCTTCGCCAAGGTCTTTCAAGCTTTCGTGCGACCGGACCTGGAGTTTGCTATCCAAGCATGGAGACCCTGGACCGCTAAAGACTTGGGCATACTCGAAAAAGTTCAACGGCGAGCAACGAAACTTGTATCTGGGCAGTGGTCAGTACCCTACGAAACACGATTTGCTAATCTTGACCTCTTTCCTTTGAGTTACAGACAGCTACGTGGGGACTTGATACAAGCTTTCCGCATCGTGCGCAATCAGGGCTGCTGCCTCGCGTTTGGAGACTTCTTCGAGTTGGCGACTACGACTAACCTGAGAGGCCATCCACTCAAACTGCGTGGGGCTGGTGCCCGGCTAGACACCCGAAAGTTCTTCTTCTTCTTCTTCTTCTTCTTCTTCTTCTTCTTATTCTTCAAAATAGTGGTTGCAGCTTGGAATGCCTTGCCTGAGGATGTTGTCATGTCGGGCTCCGTGGATACTTTTAAACGGATGCTAGATCAGCATTGGAGCGCGCACCAAAATAACGCCGGACTGTGGCCGCCCTGATAGCCAACACTAACAATTTATTGTTGTAAGGATGCTACTACCAGCATTCAAGTAACATGTGTTTATGTAATTTATTAATTCTGTACCACGTCACACACCGCCGCTCGCATTCACCACGATGCCTGTAGACTAAACAATTTTACTTCTTTTCCTGTATCTTAAGTGTGCCTCAACTGTCTGCTGTATTTGATTGACAAAGCAAGTTAATGTGCCTCATGACGCATGACATTCTTTGTTCATTTGTTCAGTTGTTTCTATTCTTCTCGCATTTCTTTCATGCTACTTCCTTTCCATTTCCTCCATATATATCCTCTGCATGTAACCAATAGCGATTTCTAAGTTACACACCTACTTTCCCTGAAATATACCGGTACTGATACTGAACGCTCCAAATCATAAAACCACCATGAACTATATTTTATTCCATTACCTCGTGAGTTTTTTTCACTGCTGGCCGGATTTGTGTTTAACGCTTCCTGTAAGCTGGCATTAAATAAAAAATTATATAAAAGTCCAGAAACATGGGTCTTTCTTGTGGTCAGAACCTGTCACAATGAAGGCCAGTCCTCGCCAAAGAAACTGTCATTGAAGGTTATCTCCGCAAATGTGCAAAGCCTCTTTAACAAACTAGACGAACTAAGAGACTTAGTTCATGAAATTAAGCCAGACATTATGGCATTCACAGAAACGTGGCTTAAAGAAGATCTCGCAGACTCAGAAGTATTACTAAGAGGAAATCAGCATTTCAGGAGAGACAGACTAAGTCGAGGAGGAGGAGTCATCATTTATGTCACTTGTAAGCTGAGCGCTATGGCTGATGTTAATAGTCTGGTACGGGGTGTCGAACTGCTAGGCGTCACCACATCTGTTAAGAATGTCCGATCACTGACGCTTTCGGTGGTGGACCGCTCCCCTAACCATTCTTCGGACCAAGATCTCGTGCTCATATCCGAACTGTACAAAGCTAGCGAGAAGAAAGATATCCTTATCGTTGGGGATTTTAACGCTCCTGGCATTGATTGGCTAACGTGGACTGCACAAGGGCCGCAAGACAGCTTTAATCACAAACTATTACAATGGGCAACAGACAAACTTCTCTGCCAGAATGTTACCTTTGAAACGCGGGCCAGGGAAGGACAGCATTCGAACTGCCTTGATCTTATTTTTACCTGAGAGTAGGGAAATGTGTTAGACCTGTAGGACCGACCGCCATTAGGGGCAAGCGACCATATTATGCTCTACTTCGAGTACTCACTGTTTTCTAAACCTGTTGAACTCGATAGGTGGGAGAGAAACATTTGGAAAGGGAACTATTCTCTCATGAGGAGGGAAGCGGCAGCTGTATCATGGGAGACTGAACGGCATGGTCGAGAAAGCGACAACTGGAATACTTTCAGTTCCTTACTTAAAGAAGTTGTTTGTTCCATTTGTCCTCTCAGAAGGAAGACAGTCACAAACCACCCAAAATGGATAAACCCGGACTTAAAGGCCTCTTTCAGAAAAAGGAATCGTCTGTGGAGGCATTACAGATTAACGGGCGACGACCACTTATAGGAATATAAGCGGCAACAAAAGGTTCGTAAAAGAAAGGCCTCAAATCTGCGAACTGAACATATTTCGAAGTTCATCCGAGAATCCGAAAATTCTTTATGGTTATATAAGAAGTACTAAAAGGACTCAGGAGCTGATCCCTGCCCTTAGGTCTGAAGATGGAAAAGTGGAGACTGATGACCAGGTTAAAGCGTCCCTCATTCCTAAATTCTTTCAGTCCTTGTTCACCCGAGAACCTAATTCTATATTTACCCATCCGTCCGTTCGCCAACCAACCTCTCCTGCTAGTTCCTTTTCTCCCCTACACCCTCCCTACCCTCCTTAACCGAAGGAGTTCTCTTTTCGTCGATCATAGTTAGGGCCAAGCTACTCCGGCTGAAACCTGCCAAATCACCTGACCCAGACAGAATTCCGGCACTAGCACTTCGTGAACTTGCTCATGAACTGTGGAAACCCTTATCCGCAATACTTCAAAAGTCATTTGAAGACGGCGAGCTCCCGGAAGAATGGAAGTGCGCACTCTTTACTCCGATCCATAAATGAGGCTCAAGACTTAACTGCGGAAATTATCGTCCCGTCAGTCATACTTGCATCGCCTGTAAAATAATGGAACGCATTATCAAAAGACACTTGAGGAAATATCCGGAACATAACACAATATTGTGTAATGCCCAACATGGCTTTCGTGCAGGGCGCTTCTGCCTAACGAGTGTTCTTTACTCGCACGAGAAACAGAAACGAGCTACCGATAAGGGTTTTCCAGTGGATGTCATATTTTCTGGCTTCAAGAAGACCTTTGACAGCGTCCCACACAGTTTTCTCTTGCAGAAGATCTGGTATGTGGGAATTCAAGGAAGAATGTTTAACTGAATCAGTAGTTTTCCGTCCTCCAGAGTACAAAGAATCGTCGTTGGTAAACCTAGGTCGTGATGGGCAAAGTTGGAAAGTGGTGTCCCACAGGATTCTGTCTTAGGCCCAGTACTCTTCCTGATTTATGTTAATGACTGTATCTGCGAAGTGAATTGCGAGGCCCTTATGTTCGTGGATGACATAAAAATATGGAGTGAAGTCAAGTGTGATGATGACACAGAGAAGTTGCAGTAGAACATCGAAAAACTGTGTGCCTGGTCGAACAGATGGTTTTTGAAGTTAAACGTGTCCAAATAGAGTAGAATCGAATAGGTTTATTATAGCACCCATTGGCCACTGCCAGTCTCTCTTGAACAGAGGAAAATACCTGAACCAAACTCATCTATTACGACTGCACTTTGAATTCATTTGTTTTGGGTGTCTGTTAAGCCAATAGAGCGCGAATTAAAAGTTTCTTTTAAGTTAAGAAAACCAGAATTCCAAGGAAAAGTAATCACAAAAGTTTTAAGAAAAAAGGATATGTACAATATAAAAACTGAAGTGTGCATTTTGGTAGTTTCTGGGTGGAGAGGGCATGAATAATATGTCCTTCATGGAAACGGTAGAACTTTGGTATCGGCCTGACCTTGAAAGTTTTTTCCAGTTGGGTAAATTTTGGTGTATTCTAGTTGGTGGTTGTCAGTCTATCTGGCCAGCCGTTAAGGTATAACGTCCCTTGGCACGAACAGGATTGTTTGAATGTTGTGACGCTTTTTGGCGCGCGGACCTAGGGTGGAGATGGCGTAACCGCGCGCTGGTGAAGATGACCGGTGACCCTTCCTCTCACTTCTGCCGACCCCTTCCCCGCATCGTATCGTGACTTCCGCATTGTTCTCCTCCGCTCTGCGTCGGCACCGCTTCGGCCCTCCCCAGCATTTACCCACAGCGCTGCATTCCCTACCGGTTACTTACCTGGCTTGTCGGTATCGCCTCTTCACCCAGACAGGTTATTTTACAACTGTGACTCATCCTTCCTGTACTGTTAACAATTATTAGACGAATTTCCCGTGCTCATTTCGTTATATTACACTATATCCCTTACCCGACATGTCTTCTAATCCTGCGTATGGGTGCGTATCAAGAGATGTTAATGGTTCTGTTCAGATCTGCCTCTACCAGGGCCTCCTCTCAGCGTTTCTTTACCTTGGCGTGTGCTAACCTTGACGTCCTCGGCCGCTAAAAAGGGTCGGTCACACATTTTCTTTGGGTTTTTCAGGAGGCTTGCCATAATTGTCTGGACTAAGAGCTGGAAATCATGAATATATATCAGGAGTGAGAGACATTCAATGGTAAGTCACAATCAAAACTGTCAAAATAATTATGAATCATGCATCATATTGATTCTTGTCAATATGACACTATAGAAGTAATGGTCAACTGTTTGATATGATATAATTTAGTTGTATATATGTTTAATATGACGTAAATAGACTAACGTACAAGTAATATGTAGGGTTTTATCGAACGGGATGTTGTTATTAGTTTCATAAGGGATATTTGGTACACGCATTTTAAGAATATCTCTTTCACGGATGACCTTGAATAGGAAGTTTAGACCATTTTGGAGTCTTCTGATCCAGAGTGGCCGAAGACCGTATTTATGATATAGTTCTAAGCATGAACCCTGGGTGCTACCACTTCTGAAAAAAGATCTAGTAAAACATCTCTGAATGCCTTCTAGTTTCTTTCGGCTGTCTGAGAACATTAGACAGAAAAGAACTGAGCAATAATCTATGAGAAGTAAAACACACATTTTGAAAAGTTGTATTCTTAGTGCATTTAAGGTGAAATTTTTACATATGTATCCACACGGGCGAGTGGCTTTCGGTGATATTTTTTTGACGTGGGGAGAAAAATCAGGGGTATTTGTATAGCTGAGACCTAAAGCTTTTACCGAATGGGCCTCTGTCATTTTATTATTCTCGAAAATTATGGGGGAAGTTTTTGTGGGCCAAATATCGGGAGATAGCATTTTTCGGACGAAAACGGCATCTGCCATTGACAACGCCATTCGCTGAGTTTTCTGAGGTCAGTTTCAATTGTTCTGTGAATATTGGCAACCGTGTTCCCGTTATATGCATATGCAATTTTAAGTCGTCCGCGTATAAAAACGCCTATGCTGATACTGATATGGACGATATATATATAAGAAATAGAAGGGGATCTAGGATAGTGCCTTGAAGTACTCCACTGGTAATAGGGGATGGTTCTGAGACGACGTTTCGAATTTGCACCACCTGGTATCGGTTTCGAAGATAAGATTTAACAAAATCGAGAAGGCGTTGCCTGAGTCCATGACTTTTTAGCTTTATCAGTAGTCTTTTATGGGGGATTTTGTCAAATTCCTTTCTTAGATCAAAGTTTATTGAAGCTACTGAGTTTCCATAATCTCTATTGTTGGGAACGAGTTCCAGAAAAGTAAGATGGTAGAGCTGACATGACTTTTCAGGCAAAAATGCGTGTTGAGAGGGGGAATGAGTTTGGCGTTTATGAGATGGTCTAGTACTTGGTTGTTGGCTATTTTCTCGAGGATTTTAGTTATAGCCGGTGTTCGGTGAAAACCAAGAAATTTTTGAGTATGAGATCGGTTGCCGCTTTTAAATATAGGTGCAATGGTCGAGTATTTTCACATGTCCGGAAAAATTGCATTTGACTGGCGTAGGGTGAATAAATTAGATAGGAGTATTGGAGCATATGTCATCTGTTTCAGAATACATGGTGGGATTTTGTCTGTTCCATAGGATTTGGTGTTTCATCTGCGTCCAATCAACTCTTATTCAAATTGGAGCCTGAGGACATGTCACCTGAAAGATATAAGACTTCCCACGGAATCTTCACAAAAGGATCTCGGGGTTTAAATACAGAACAACCTGAAATCAACACTGCAGTGCCATAAGGCTGCAAAAACGCCATGGGATTGCTGAATGCAATGAAAAGGGCTTTCGTAAACTTTGACCAAGGCCTTTTCGGTAATGTTTATGGCTTTTTGTTCGGCCCCACTTAGAATATGGCATACAAGCATGGCGGCCATGGCTAGAAAAGGACCAAGCATGCCTCGAAGGAGTGCAAAGGCGTGCAGCAAAGCTGGTAAACGGTCTAAAAAGCCAATTCCACACAGACAGACTGAATTGCCTTAATTTAGTCCCTCTGTGTTACAGGCAGCAAAAAGGTGATCTTATCCTCTTTTACAAGATAATACATGGCCTTGAGCATGGACTTAAATTTGAGGACATGTTTCAGTGGCACCTTTCACCCAGTCCTCGTGGTCACTCGATGAAGTTACGGACAACAATGTCCAGGCTGAATCTTCGTTCTGAATTTTTCACGCAGAGGCGAGTGGAGAAATGGAACGATCTCCCTCAATCAGTCGTGGAGGCAACGTCCCTGCAACTCTTTTAGAAACGCCTGGATGATTATTTGTGTCCCCTGCTTTTCCTCGACAATCTGAATCTGAACCAAGACCCCACATCCTCACAAATATTTTCTCTGAGACAATGCTACTCAAGCGAATCAAGTACTGTTTTAATAGTGAATATTTTTTGTTCGTGTACAGTTATTTCTAACGGGCTTACATGCAATCAGTAGGGTTTTCAAAGGCTTTGCCTATTATCCTTACCAAACAAACTGAATAAACTGAACTGTTTGATGGCTACTTTAACAGTTTCTTCACTAAAACGGATCTCACTTAGGATTCGTTCTGTCATTTCGGTCAGTTTGGGGGTAATTCCCTCCTTGCCTGTGTAGTTAGTTGAGAAGTACATGTTGTAATGTAAACGGCAATTCCAAATACAAACAATAATAAATATCTTACTCTAAGTGGGGGATGCTGCGTTTCTTACAAGAAAAATAACGATTGCAATAGGAGTATAAGAAAAACGACCAGAGGGAAATAATTGTACAGACTCACGGTAGATAAAGCCTTTTCCATAATAGCTGGCCGTAGGGTGAATTTGCTGGTTAAAATCCGTGACCAAGTCAGTGAATGACGGTTGTCGCTCAGGTGAAATTACGACCAGTAAAATATGGCAAAAATATATAAAAGTTTCGTGTCAATTGACTAAAAGCGACTGACGCAAATGAGTGAAATCAACGAAACAATGATACCAAGCAGCAGACGGATACAACGGTCAGGCTTTTTCAGGAATCGAAACCAAGTGCTTGTATTTTCGTTGATTTAAACAAAAGTACAGAAACCATCAAGTGTACTAGAAAGTTTTAGAGTGAAAAATCGAAAATGTGCGTAAAACTACACAAATCCCCCACGAGAGAGTTTGTTGTACAAAAAACGCTCGATAAAAAAGTGCAAATAGTTACACCACAAAGTATTTGAGTTTGGTAGAAAAATGAATATGTCTACCAGAACAAGGTGAGGTGCGTGGTGGAGTGGAAGGAGAGTCGGAATGGGTGGATGGGGTGGTAGATTGTGGTGGTTCAGTAAATGGGAGCGAAATGGGTGCAAAGGAAGTCGATGGCACAAATGACGGCGGGACGCACTTAAGATAGGCTGGCTTAAGTCTGTCGATGGAGACTGTGCCAGTTTTGTCAGCCCTCTGAATGACGTAATTCTTTTCCATCCGCCAAAGAACCTTATACGGGCCATCATATGGGGACCAAAAAGACTTGCGAACCGCGTCATTTTGGACGAAAACGAATGGAGAAGATTTAAGGTCCTCATGCACAAACACACGTTTCGACGAGAAACGAGTGGGGGTCAGTCGCAGTTTTAGATTTTAGATAATTTTATCAAAGACGAGGTAGGCCGAATCTTTACAAAGTGCAGTTCATAGTTTCTGAATTAGTAGTCCATTGAGAAGCATGATGATTGTGGGGTGAAAAAAAACTCCTTACAAAAAGTTAAAAATGATTGGATTAATTTTACAGGAGGAAAAAAACCCTCAATAAAAATAATGACAGAAAAAAGCGAGCAGGACTGGCCTGTAGGTGGCGGTATATAACGGAATGTTGTCGGTCATCGTCAGGGTAGCAATAAATCACAGCCTTGGGGGGTACGTATGCGGGTCAGACAGGACTGGCTTGCATGTGGCATTGTATACGGAATTCACAATTGAAATCGTCTGGGCCGGATTGATACGCCGAATGAGACTATTCGCGTCAAAGAGGCCAGACGAGAGGAACCCAGATGCGATCGGCCGCAGCACGCTTCGAGCTAAGGCGAGCAGTGGGGAAGGGAGATACGACCAAACTACTAGTAGACGGGGAATACTGAGGGTTCCGCCGTGTGCGTCGACAGACCGCGTGAGGTCCGAATGCGGGAGATGACATCAAAAACCGCGACAATTGTCGCTATGGGGGAGGAATGCTATCAGTGGATTTAGAAACCAATTCAAAACAGGGATTTCTAATGATATAATTAAGAGTTACCACTTAATTTAATTTATTAAATGCCATTTTAAAGGCATTGTCAAGGGAAGCGATTTAACACAAATCCGACCAGCAGTTAAAAAAAACTCCAGACGAATAACAATATAGTTGATGGCGGTTTTCATAGTTTCTAGGGTTCAGGAGAAAAAAATAACTGCTGGCGGTATATTTTCGACCGTCAAGAAGGAGGGGAGGGGTTGCACGGTATCGGAGATTATCAGACGTCAATTCCTTTCATGAAGTTGGGGATAGTCAAAGTAGAGGCGTTAAGGAACAGCTGGTGAGATCGGCCATGGTGTTCAGAGACCACAAACGCCATCGCTAAGGTAGAGTCGATCAGTAGATTCAGCACCCAAAATTTGTGGGAGATTTTCTGAATGCAAAAATCGAGTAATAGTTCTCTTAAATAAAGGATAATTTTGCAGACTTTTCACACTCATGGGTAGTTTATTCCAAATAGCAATTGCATTTACAGAATAGAACCGACGATATTTAACAGCACGTGCCAGAGGCAGAAATAAGAAGACCTCACGGTGACTGTTACGTCGTGGGTGGATATGATGTCTTAAAGAGGTAAGCGGGTTAAATGTGTGATTATATAAGAGTTTAAATAGCAAAAATAGTCCCTTTTGTAATCTGCGGAACCATAGAGGATCAAGAACTGTAAGCCGGCAACGTTCTTGGTAAGACAAATGTCGGTGTTCCGCGGCTAAAATTCTCTTGGTACCACTAAATCCCAGGAGGACCCTTCTCGAACTCAAGAATCGGAGTGTTCGGGAATGAGACCGTTAACAGTGCCTGTATGCTTTCCGGTGTAAGATGTTTGCGTGATTTCGACTTGAATACCAGTAACTTAGGCGATAATCTAATTTCAGGCGGAAGATTATTCCAAAGGAAGGCATATTTGGAGGCAAAGAAGGGGGTGCGCTTAGATGTAGTACAAAGAGGCGGCGGAATCACCATGCAGGAGTTGCGCGTGGCCTAAGACCGATCTCTCGGAGTGAGAGTGTCAATGAGCGGAAGACTGGAGCTAGAGTTGATGCGAAAATGGAAGCAAAGGCCAGCTTCGAGTCTTCTAACCCACAAAAACTTAATGCTCGCCAGCTGACATCTCTGAGTATAAGAAATACCGGACGAAGCTTCAGAGAACAGTTTCCGGGTGAAAACCCTCTGAACATTTTCGATTTTATTACGGTCGCAGGCGTTCATTAAACCGAAGAAAGGACAGCAGTATTCGAGGACTGGAAGAACGAACATTTGATAAAGTCTTAGCTTCATTTACGGAAGGAAAAAATTATGCGATATGAATCCACATATCTGCGCGACTTTGGCAGAGATTCTATCTGCATGAGGTGATAAAGCAAGTTTATTTGTATAACTTAGACCTAGGTCCTTTATGGTGAGGCATTCTGAGAGTGGATTATTCTGAAAAATTATGGGACCAGGAAGTTTGGCAGGACCAAAAGACATGAAACTACACTTTGATGATGAAAACTCCATTTGCCACGTTGAGCCCCATCTGCTTAAGCTTAGCAAATCAGAATTAATTTTTTCAACACAAACATTTGCGGTGTCCTTAGAGTATGAGTAAACAAACTTGAGGTCATCGGCATAAGTAAAAGTTTGCGAATTTCCGAGTTCAGTCGAAATATCATTGATGTAAAGAAGGAAGAGTAGCGGACCCAGGACCGTGCCTTGAAGTACGCCACTCGTGATTGAGTGGGGTGTCGAGTAGCTATTACCGACCATGACTTTCTGATATCGGTTGGACAGATAGGACCTGATGAAGTCCAGTAGAGGCGGCCAGATGCCGAGAGCTTACAATTTTACTAAAAGTCGTCTATGGGGCACCTTGTCAAAGGCCTTGCTAAGATCAAAGTAAATAACTACCACTGACTGCCGCTCATTACGAAGAGAAGTGATTAGATTAAGAAAAGCCAAGTGACATGTTTCGCAGGATCGTTCTGGTAAAAATCCATGCTGACTAGAGCTCAGAAGCCGATTAGCTGGACAGAAGTCCAGAATTTCATTGAAAATAATCCTTTCAAGAAGTTTTGCTAGAGACGGCGTTTTGTGCACGCCCCGATAGTTATTAACATCGGACCGAGATCCGGACTTGAAGACGGGAATGATATTTGACGTTTTCCATGTTTCAGGAAAAAATCCTTTTGAAATATAAACCGAGAATAGATGACTGAGCAATATGGGAAAGTCGGACGTTTGTTTGATAATCGAATTCGGAATCCCGTCCGTTCCAGAGCAGTGTGAGTATTTCAAACGGCTTATGTGTTTCTTAATGAGATCTGAGGAGACATAAATTGTACTAAGTGTCCTATCGGAAAGTGATCGAAAGAAAGGGACCGGATCGGACTCGGTAGTAAGGTGTTTTGCAAAGAAGGCACTAAACAACTCCGCCTTGTCAGTGTCATCGGTGAGGAAGACTTTGCTATCATTTAGCAGGGGTGGAAGTTCGTGACCACGCTTAGAGGAGGACCGATGACGGAAGATGTTAGCGACGGATTTGCCAGGGTTCGAACCACTGAGAGCAATTGATTCTCTTTGCCTGTCGCGCGCTTGGCGCATCCTTGAGGCCATCTCAAAAATCTCTGTGATTCTAAGATGAACTCATAAGGAAATAGTGGATGGGTCACGCAGCTGTCGCCTCAACTTTTTTAGTCTCTTCTGAAGAAAATGAAGAACAAGAGAATCTGAAGAATTAGGCTTGGCATGTCTACGCGGCACAAACTCTAGAATGTCCTTGGAAACATTGGACATGACATCAAGAAGAATGCTTGCATCGCTACAAGTGAGGAAGCCACACCAATCCAACGATCTTATATAGTTTTTTATTAAGTCGTTATCTACGCATTCGTAGTTCATGTAAGTCCGAAGGACTGTGGTCTTTTTTGAAAAGGCAAGCGGTAAGCAACAATGAATTAATACGTGGTCCTTTTTTAAACTAACAGAAAGAGGAGCAATGCCATTATATCAAAAATGGGATTATCTCTTGTTGGAGGCGAACCAGTTGGCACCAATTAGAAAAATTGACAATATTTAGAAAGGGCTGGAATCTAGATGGACAGCTTTTGGAAACCCAGTCTATTTCAGGAAGGTTAAAATCCCCAGTGATTATTTTAACATCAAAAGCAGCTTCCGAAATTAATTTAAAGATTTCACAGAGTTGTGAATCATCACTGGCTGAAGAATTTGGGGGATTGTTGATACAGCCAATAATTGCCTTTCTTTGCGGCGAGAGAATAACAGATGCAAAGCAGAAGTTTCCCGTGAATGAGGAAACATCCAAGTAATAAGGAGAGTGCTTTAGGTAGGATTTAAGATAAAGAAGACAACCAACACCACGCCTAGTCGTGCGGTCTTGGCGGTAAAAATCGAAGTCATCTATGAGAAGGGCAGAGTCAGGAATTAGAGAATGGGACCGAGATTCTGTTACACACATAATATTTGGCGTCATTTCGAGAGCAACGGCTCTGATTTGGGCCATTAATACAACTGCCCGCATTTCTACCGATCTATCACCTCTTCCTCCTCCTCCTCCTCCTCCTCCTCCTCCTCCTCCTCCTCCTCCTCCAGCACAGAAGCACTAACAGCACTCAACTCTCCACAACCTACCAGTGCTCCTCACCTTTCCTTTTAATTTGTGAAAGCAAACACATTACAGCCCTCAAAATAGGCTACGCCCGAACTCTCTTTAATGACCTTGCGTTACTGAAGTATTAACAAGCACTAGAGAGTTCATTACTTGAATGATCAAACTTACGTATATCGGTAGTTTAGATATAACGGATATCTGACCAGATTGAGGAAGAACGGCCTCAGGCGAGGGACGAAGGGATGAGGTTCCAATTTAATAGGGAACTCATGGTGACAGTTCGACCATCGATTTCGATGACGTCCACCGTGTGCCCCACAGCAGGTTGGAGCAGGGACGGTGACTTGCGCAGGGGTTTATAGTGCCAGTATACTTGCGCTGCATCTACCCACACTCGCTCCTCCTCCCCCGCCTGAGCCCGGTGCCAAGACAGAGTCATGAAGACCGGAGAAGAGGGAGGTCGCAGATGGATGGCTCGGACGGATCCTCACCTTGGCGTTCCACCACACCCCCTGGTCCACACAAAAATTGACCAGGATTTTGACCACAAAACACTGGGGTGGTGGCAGTGGTCCAGTTGTGCGACGAATGCCGACAGTCGGGTCTACCAGTGCGCACCGCAAATGTTGGCATTTGTTATTACGCACAGATAACGCCTGCCAGAGTCCGATGTGGCCCCCGTGTTGGTCCAGCGCATCTAACACGTGGCCCGTTTTGAGGGCACACACACACACACACACAACGCGACGAACTGCGTGAACCGAGAGCGGGCGTCAATCAGCAACCTTCCTATCACGACAGTTGAAGTGTCGGGATAGTCTCGGACTCAAATCACCCGTGCAGCCGAAGCCGCTGGGGACCGAGTCGAGATGCACACTTCTCACTTGCGTGGAAGGTGGCAGTTGGTGCATGCGGTGGGTGAGTGGTGATGTGTGTTGGTGATGGTGGAGGAGGGTAGGGAGTGTGTGGATGTGTGGTGTAACCGGCGGTTGCCTACCACAGGTCGTCGTGGATGCGCATGTGGCCGAATAGGCCCATGCGGTGCCTGAAAGTGCGAGGACAGTGTGGGCAGTGGAGGCGAGTGTTGTGGGTGTAGGTTGGTGCTCCAGGCACTGGTTCGCCGGTCTCTGTGCGATGGATTCGCAAGTGACCGACCAGGCCGATACGTGAGGTGAAGGTGCGATCGCAGTGAGGGCAGGTGTAGTCCTGATTCTCATTGCTGGAGTCGGGAGAGGC
>CACRXP010000084.1:616295-636092 GCA_902702965.1 Spirometra erinaceieuropaei
CGGCACCACCCCCGCCTCTCCCGACTCCAGCAATGAGAATCAGGACTACACCTGCCCTCACTGCGATCGCACCTTCACCTCACGTATCGGCCTGGTCGGTCACTTGCGAATCCATCGCACAGAGACCGGCGAACCAGTGCCTCGATCACCAACCTACACCCACCAAGCTCGTCTCAACTGCCCACACTGTCCTCGCACTTTCAGGCACCGCATGGGCCTATTCGGCCACATGCGCATCCACGACGACCTGTGGTAGGCAACCGCCGGTTACACCACACATCCACACACTCCCTACCCTCCTCTACCATCACCAACACACATCACCACTCACCCACCGCATGCACCAACTGCCACCTTCCACGCAAGTGAGAAGTGTGCATCTCGACTCGGTCCCCAGCGGCTTCGGCTGCACGGGTGATTTGAGTCCGAGACTATCCCGACTCTTCAACTGTCGTGATAGGAAGGTTGCTGATTGACGCCCGCTCTCGGTTCACGCAGTTCGTCGCGTTGTGTGTGTGTGTGTGTGTGTGTGTGTGTGTGTGTGTGTGTGTGTGTGTGTGTGTGTGGGGGGTTTTAGGGGTGTCTGCGGTGGGTCCACGTGATGGTCGTAGTGGTCGCTCACCTGCTTGCAGGTGAGACTACGCCTAGCGTCCATTTGCTGGCACCTAACTCTCACCTGTGGCTCCACGTAGCTGGGCTCTGCTCAGCGGCAACCGTCTCGACCGGCGGGCTAAACCAGGTGAGGATATCCGTGCGTGCACGTGCACGCGCGGTACTGTGGTCTGCGCTGGCCGGATGGATCTTCGCGTCGACATCGTCGAGACGAGGCTCTGCCTGGACCATGGTAGGCGGCCACCAGGTAAGTTCCCCTCAGGTAAGTGCGCTTGCTTTGTTTCTTCCTTTTGTTTGTTGAAGTTCCGCGTCGTACGCTGCGCTTGCTGCCTGCCCTTTATCTGCTAGTCTGTCTGTTAATAGCTAAACGACACCCTCGATGCCTGCTGCGATTGTCTGTCCGTCATTCTATGCCACTCTCTACTAATAGCTAGGTGTTACGGGGCCTGACTTTGTGTGGTGCCCTCACTTTGTCTCTGACTGGTGACTGTGTCCGCTTGTCCACTCTAGTTCTAAGTGCCATAGCGTTAGGTAGTGTGTATGCTCTCTCCTACTTCACTCCATCACATCATCACCTCACCACCAAGGTCCCAGGCTAATTCGGGTCGTTCTCTCACTAACAAAAAGTCGTGGCCCATAGTGGAGTCCGGCAGCCGTCTGGGATAACCGAGCAGCCCTGTTCAGGGATGCGTTGCCTGCCCCCGCGAGGGGAAGGGGGCTAGAAAAGGTGCCCAAAAGATCGCTGGGAACCACGCTGTCTGTAGGCTGGCCGTGGCCGCAGACAAAAAACACACGGTCGAAACAGCCAAAACCGAAACAACAACAACAACAATCACTCTCTTCCTCTTCCAGCCTATTCTTCTTCTTCTTCTTCTCCTACTCCTACTTTTCGTTGCCGCAGTCGCCAGACTGGCAGGGTGAGCTCGCTCACTCTGGCAGCCTGGAATGTTCGTTCCTTTTTAGACAATCCGAGGAGCAACCGACCGGAACGGAGGACGGCGCTAGTGGCAAGAGAACTGGCGCGCTACAAGGTGGACATCGCCGCACTCAGCGAGACCCGATTCTCCGAACAAGGCCAACTGGAGGAGGTGGGTGCCGGTTACACTTTCTTCTGGAGTGGTCGACCCAAGGCAGAGCGACGAGACGCGGGTGTCGCCTTCGCCATCCGGAACGACATCGTGGGGCGACTACCCTGTTTGCCGCAGGGAATCAACGATCGCCTGATGAGCCTCCGTCTGCCTCTGCGGGGTGGGGGCAAATTCGCCACAATCATCAGCGCCTACGCTCCGCCGATGAGCTGCCCCGACGCCGCCGCAAGAGACTAGTTCTACGAGGACCTGCACGCCCTCTTGGCGACTGTGTCGAAGGCGGACAAGTTGATTGTCCTTGGCGACTTCAACGCCCGCGTCGGCAGAGACCATACTTCTTGGAGAGGAGTGTTGGGTCCTCACGGTCTCCGCGGCTCCAACGACAACGGCCTGCTGCTCCTCCGCACCTGCGCAGAACACCGCCTCATCCTGACGAACACGTACTTCTGTCTGCCGGAGCGAGAGAAGGCCACCTGGAGGCATCCTCGGTCGCGTCGGTGGCACCTGCTGGACTATGTCCTCGTCCGGAGGCGAGATCAGCGGGACGTGCTGGTGTAGAAGGCGATCGCGGGTGCTGACGGGTGGACCGATCATCGCCTCGTCATCTCGAAGATGCGTATTCGCCTACAGCCTCGCAGGAGACCACAAGGTAAGCGACCCCCAGGTAAGCTGAATGTTGCTTTGTTGTCTTTGCCCGCTCATCATCTTCATTTCAGCAATGAGCTAGCTCAACGGCTAGACAACCTTCCTGTTGCTGCCGCCGCCGACGACGCCGCCGCCACCGCAACTGCCGAGAACGCCTCCGTGGAGAACCGCTGGTGTCAACTGCGAGACACGGTCCAGTCGACGGCGCTCGCCGTCCTCGGTCGCGCTCCCCGCCAACACCAGGACTGGTTCGACGACAACGACGCTGCCATCAGAAATCTGCTTGCCGAGAAGAACCGCCTACACAAAGCCTACGTAGATCACCCCACTGAAGACAACAAAGCTGCCTTCTACCGCAGTCGCCGACAGCTTCAGCAACGACTGCGCGAGATGCAGGACGCCTGGACTGCTCGCAAAGCTGAGGAGATCCAAGGCTACGCGGACCGCAACGAATGGAAGAACTTCTTCTCCGCGATCAAAGCTGTCTACGGTCCGCCGACGAAGGGCACTGCTCCTCTCCTCAGCGCCGACGGCAGCACTCTGCTGACTGAGAAGACGCAAATCCTACAGCGATGGGCCGAGCACTTCCGAAGCGTCCTCAACCGCCCTTCCGTCATCTCCGACGCCGCCATCGCCCGCTTGCCGCAAGTGGAGACCAACGCGGACCTCGACCTCCCGCCATCTCTCCAGGAAACCATCAGGGCCGTGCAGCAACTCTCCAGCGGGAAAGCACCCGGATCGGACGCAATCTCTGCTGAGGTCTACAAGCACGGAGGTCCCCTACTGATGGATCACCTGACTGCGCTCTTCCAGGAGATGTGGCGTCAAGGAGAAGTCCCGCAAGATTTCAAGGACGCAACTATCGTGCACCTTTACAAGCGAAAAGGGAATCGCCAAGTCTGCGACAACCACCGCGGCATCTCCCTACTGAACATCGCCGGGAAGATCTTCGCTCGCATCCTGCTCAATCGCCTCAACAACCATCTGGAACAGGGCCTTCTGCCGGAAAGCCAATGCGGCTTCCGTCGTCATCGTGGGACCACGGATATGATCTTCGCCGCCCGCCAACTTCAGGAGAAGTGCCAGGAGATGCGGACCCACCTGTACTCTACCTTCGTGGACCTGACGAAAGCCTTCGACACGGTGAATCGTGAAGGAGTGTGGAAGATCATGCATAAATTCGGCTGTCCGGAGCGATTCAATCAGATGGTGCGTCAGCTGCACAACGGTATGATGGCGCGAGTCACGGACAACGGAGCTGTCTCAGAGGCATTCGCAGTGACCAACGGAGTGAAGCAGGGATGCGTGCTGGCACCAACCCTCTTCAGTCTCATGTTCTCTGTCATGCTGATGGACGCCTACCGCGACGAACACCCTGGAATCCGCATCGCCTACAGGACGGACGGTCACCTCCTGAATCACCGGCGCATGAACTTCCAATCGCGTGTATCCACAGCCACCGTGCACGAACTCCTCTTCGCCGACGACTGCGCCCTGAACGCCACCTCCGAAGCGGAGATGCAACGCAGCATGGACCTATTCGCCGCCGCCTGCGAGAACTTTGGGCTGGTTATCAACACGCAGAAGACGGTGGTGATGCATCAACCGCCACCCAACTCAGTCACAGCCCCCAACGCGCCGCAAATCAGCGTGAACGGAACCCAAGTGCAAGTGGTGGAGAACTTCCCGAATCTGGACAGTACCCTCTCCCGCAACACCAAGATCGATGACGAAGTCGCCAACAGGATCTCGAAAGCCAGTCAAGCCTTCGGTCGCCTCCGAAGCACAGTCTGGTATCGCCACGGTCTCCAACTGAGCACAAAGCTGAAGATGTACAAGGCCGTCATCCTGCCCACGCTACTGTATGGGGCGGAGACTTGGACGGTGTACACGAGACAGGCACGCCGACTGAACCACTTCCACCTCAGTTGTCTCCGTCGCATCCTGAGGCTGAACTGGCAGGATCGAATCCCCGACACGGAAGTACTGGAACGAACGGGAATCCTCAGCATCTACGCCATACTGAAACAAATGCAGCTGCGCTGGAGCGGCCACCTGGTGCGCATGGACGACGAGCGACTACCCAAACGACTCTTCTACGGAGACGTCGCGACGGGTTCTCGTCGTCAAGGAGGCCAAATTCGCCGTTACAAGGATACCCTGAAGTCCTCCCTGAAGCGCCTGCACATCAACCCCACCAACTGGGAAGAGCTCGCTCGCGATCGTCCGACATGGAGGAGAACAGTGAAGACGGGCGCTGCTATCTATGAAGCCAACCGAATCGCCGCCGCCAAAGCGAAACGCGAAGCCCGCAAATCACAACTTCGCCCAATACGCAACGCCGCCGCACAACCTCTCCCTACGTGTCCTCGATGTCAACGGACATTCCGGGCACGAATCGGACTTGTTGGACATCTCCGAACCAACTGCACCTCTCGAACTGCTCCAGCCATCGTCCCCCCGCCCGCCTCTTCCTCGTCCTCTCTTCCGCCAACTAACTCTGACACTCCTTCTGCACCACCACTTTCATCCTCCTCCTTCTCCTCCACTGCCCCAGCGGTGGCCGTTCAGACTGCCGTCTCACACATCACCAACCCCGACACAATAACCGCCACCACCCCCACCTCTCCCGATTCCAGTGATGAGGACCAGGACTACACCTGCCCTCACTGCGACCGCACCTTCACCTCTCGCATCGGCCTGGTCGGTCACTTGCGAATCCATCGCACAGAGACTGGCGAACCAGTGCCTGGAGCACCAACCTACACCCACCGCACTCGCCTCCACTGCCCACACTGCCCTCGCACCTTCACGCATCGCATGGGTCTACTCGGCCACATGCGCATTCACGAGAGCGGAATTGACCGCCGCCTTGACACACCCACCCCGTCGAGCCCCACTCCCAATCCATCACATTGCGCACCCACTAACCACTCCCCAGCCGACATCGACGCCACCGACCTTACCACCCCTCACTCCTCCCCTTCTTCCTCCTCTTCCTCCTCCACTGCCACAACGACGGCCACTCTGGCGTCTGTAGCGCATGACTTCACCGCAGCCGCACCTGACACAACAACAGGCACAACCCCTGCAACCTCCATCATCAGACGTGAGGGCCAGGGCTACATCTGCCCTCACTGCGATCGCACCTTCACCTCACGCATGGCTCTTTTTTAATGTGGCCTTTATGGCACTCTCACCACAGTGTGGGATCCAAGCCAGGCGTTGGCGGCACGCCCAGGTGCGGTTTCGGCCGTGCCAGCCTCCAAATCTCTGTAGTTGGTTGAAATCCTGGTTATTTGTTGTGTGGACCAGGAGGTGTGGTAGAACGCCAAGGTGGGGATCCGTCCGAGCCATTCAGCTGCGGCCTCCCTCTTCTCCGGTCTTTTTGACTGTGTCTTGACACCGGGCCCAGGCGGGGGAGGAGGAGAGAGTGTAGGTAGATGCAGCGCAAGTCTACTGGCACTATAAACTCCTGCGCAAGTCACCGTCCCTGCTCGCACAATGCAGTCTGTGGGGCACACGGTGGACATCATCGAAATCGATGGTCGAACTGTCATAAGTCAATGGAAATCCATATCAAGTCGGTTGGAGTTGAGATGCCGCGCAGATGCCAGTATAGCATAACGCTTCCGCTGATGCGCGCGTTCGTCGCTCGTAAAGAGGTCTTCGAGTCAATTCCTTTGACCTTTGCGATTCGTCTTAAGGTTAAGGCGGACTTGACTGAATTTGTCGATGAGCAACTAACCCCGGATAATAACTGAGTCCTTCGCGACATAATATGGGAAGAAGCAGTTTCATGATGGCAAGCAATCATTCATGGGCATTCCAGTCCATCCAGGCTCTATAGACAAAAATTTTCGATCAAGTGTCTACCTTCCCACCTGTGAGATGCACACACTTTAAACACCGCTGCCGGAACGATAGGTGAAATATGGTTATAAGGTCAAATCGATCACATTCGAATAATTCATGATTTTCAGTGTTTTAACCCGCTCGTCCATAAAGACAGATTCTGAATCAACTGTCTGTTGAGAATTGTAAATTAAGATTCTTCTTGAAAGAATTTACAGACATACTCAGTGTTCAGGCGCTCCTTTTCACGAAGATGTTCGTTTCGGTCACATTCGAAGACTCATTTGAACATCAAACTTCCTTTTCGAGAAAAATAACTGTGCACAACGAAAGTCACCAACTATTATGCCTTGGATTAATAAAAAAACTTTCCTTAATAAGTTACCCCTTTAGGTAGTGGTTTATTACTGAAATTCGTTAACGGATCTCTGTCTACTTTGCATATTTGCACGAAGAGGCCAGGCAAAAATTTGGCACTTTTGATGACTTCTTTCATTTTCCTAAGCAATACTGATTTTTTTTCTTCCGTAAACGCAAGAACCTGTCTTCCTCTAAACATTGAGGCCAGTTAAACTGTTTTCGTTCGCTTTTAGACTCCGTTCTTCGATTATGAATGCACGACAGAGCGCCCATACAAATACTGATATTTGGATGAAACTATTACTGTTTGCTCGTTCTGTTTCTGGAAAAAGTATGCACAGAATCTAAAATACTAGAAAAGTAGTGTGCCTTATGTTTAAAGCTGGAAATGAACATTTGGTGGTGGTCATTTATGTGACATCAGGTTGACTTGTCCAAACGGCAAAAAGTTGCAGCCAAATTAAACGACGGAATCTACAATATCTGCGTTATTATTGCACTTCAGGGCACCAATTCGCACAGATCTGCTAATTTGACACTAAGGAATTGATAAGAGTTCCTCTTTTTTTTTAAAAAAATAACCCTTTTCTTAGGAGATTGATAACTATGGTCAACATCGGACATAAAATAAAATTTCTAGTCTGGCTTAATCTGTTTATTTTGTAGGCCTTTGTACACTTTTGATTTGTTTCACTACATTTCTTGTACACCTGACCTGCCTGTACATTTGTTTGACTAAACGGAGAATACACAGATTTGAACAACGCTACGGCGGTCAACATGTGCTCTGGTCTCGAGTGTGTTTGACATCGTTATTTCTTGGCGTGCGCTTGTCACCTCTCAATTCTCTTAGCAACTCGTTCGTGCTGCCGGAGACTTCCTCCTCGAAGCTGAACTCGACGGACCATCGCGGAACCTAGAGCCTCCCTTCAACCATTTCTCCATCGGGACACTATCTCCCTACTTGATAGGATTCTACCTTACGTGAGTCTGGAACATTCCTTTTCTGGTTCTTTCAATCTGTACATTCTTTTTTTGTTGGTAAACACAATCCCCCCATTCGGAGTTAGTTTTCTTTTGCATATATTACTGTTTGTAGTTTCTAAGTCCACATTTCCACTACAAAACTGGTGACCCCGCTTTTTCCTGCATTCCGAACCTTTTTTTCCGTTTACCATGGCCAGTGACGACTCCCAAAAAGACTCACTCGACATTAACACCCTTTCTTTTAAACTGCCACCGTTTACCCCGAGCAACCCTCGCGTTTGGTTCAGGCAGATCGAGGCTCTTTTTGTGACAAGCCGCATTACTAGCGAGCGTACTCGCTATTCGTACGTTCTGCAGTCACTCCCATTTGATGTAGCTGTCACGGTCGAAGACCTCCTTGACCCCATTCCAGCCGACAAACCGTATACGCTGCTGAAGGAAGCGGTTATCCAACGGGTAGCTAAATCGGCTAACCTTATGCTGCGGGGACTTTTCACTCAAGTAGAGCTAGGTGATCAGACACCTTCCCAGCTCATGCGTCACATGCGCTCACTCCTCGCTGATAGGCACATGGATGACGCCATTTTTCGCGAGATTTGGTTAGAAAAGTTACCGTTGCCTATGCAGCAGGTTTTGGCCATGTTGGACTCGAATACACCTTTAGAGAAACTAGCTACCCACGCCGACAGAATCAAAGAGTGTTACTCCATGGGTGCCTCGTGTTCCACAATTCAACAGCCACCGCCTTCCAAAGGCAAGCCCCATCAGGGCATTGACTCTGATTCAGAAGGCCCACCATTACCAGCGCACGACACTCCCTATTCGGAAAAAGCGTCATGCTGTTGCACAACCCGCCGCGCGCCCACATCAGCCGGTCCTCCCAGAACACCCACCGCCGCTTATCGCACTGATTACGACGACCTGAGAGACACTGTGCGTCTCCTTTGCACTCAGGTGAGCAACATGTGCTCTGTGCTTAACAGTCTTCAAGCAGCTAGGAAACAGCCATGCTCACATCGACGGTCTAAATCCCGTGAGCGGCGTTCACAACCCTTATGTTGGTATCACCGCACGTATGGCCCGAAAGCCCGAAAGTGCATACCTCCTTGTTCGTTCGCTTGTCCTCCACAGTTAAGCGACCACGCCAGCCAGTAATGGCGACGACTGCTGCTGGCCCGTCGCGACCCAGTCGCCTTTTCTATATCAACGACAAGTCGAGTGGCCTTCGTTTCCTGGTCGATACCGGTGCCGAGGTCAGTGTCATCCCGCCTCTAAGGCGTCACCGCCTCAAGCCATCGCAATTCTCATTGCAGGCTGCAAACAGCACCACAATCAGCACCTACGGCCAACGGTCCCTCACTTTAGATCTTGGTCTCCGGCGACGTTTTCAATGGGTCTTTATTGAGGCTGACGTCAAATCGCCCATTATCGGGGCCGACTTTTTGTCATCTTTCGGCTTAACAGTCGATGTCAGACACCGTCGCCTCTCAGACACCACCACCCAACTCTTTACTATAGGTACCAGTAGCTCTGAACGGTCGGTTGGCATTCATTTCACCATCCCCAGCACCCCTTTCGCTGACATTTTGAAGGACTACCCGTCCATCACAACACCATGTCATTTTACCAAAACCGTTCAACACGGAGTGAAACACCACATTGTCACGACAGGGCAACCAGTGCACGCTCGTCCGCGTAGACTCCACCCTGACAAGCTCCGAATAGCTAAGAACGAATTCGAACATATGATGAATCTGGGCATTATACGCCCTTCATCTAGCCCATGGGCCTCACCACTGCACATGGTGCCAAAGAAGTCCCCTGACGGTTGGAGACCGTGCGGTGATTATCGAGCCCTAAACAGGTCCAAAATCCCTGACCGGTACCCCATCCCCCACATTTATGCCTTTTCCCACATGTTAGCCGGCAAAACTATTTTTTCCAAGATAGACCTCGTCAGGGCGTACCACCAAATCCCGGTCGCCGAGGAAGATATCCCAAAGACCGCTATCACGACACTCTTTGGGCTGTTCGAATTTATTCGCATGCTTTTTGGTTTGCGCAATGCTGCCCAGTCGTTTCAGCGTTTCATCGATGAGATCTTGCGGGGCCTTCCATTCACTTACGCCTACATGGACGACATACTCGTCGCAAGCTCTTCGGCAGAGGAACATGCCTCGCATTTACGCCTCCTATTCGATCGTTTCCAGCAACACGGTTTGCAATTAAACGTCGACAAATGCGTTTTTGGCGTTAATTCTCTCGATTTCCTTGGCCATCACGTCGATCAGCACGGAATCACTCCACTTACAGAGAAGGTGCAATGCATCTTGTCTTTCCCTGTTCCTAACACACTCACTCAACTGCGACGTTTCATAGGCCTTATTAACTATTACAGACGTTTTATTCCCCATTGTGCGGCAATCCTGGCTCCCTTGACTGACCTTTTGAAGTCGAAAGCAAAACCTATTAAACTTTCACCGGCAGCCCATACAGCTTTTGAGGAAGCGAAGAAGGCTCTTGCCGATGCCACCATGCTGCACCACCTCAGCTCTGACGCTCATGCACAGCTCATTTTGACCACCGACGCTTCCAGCAGTGCTGTCGGCGCAGTCTTGCATCAACAGGTGAATAACCAGTTGCAGCCTTGCGCTTTCTTTTCACAGAAGCTACAACCTGCGCAGACTCGCTACAGTACTTTCTCTCGCGAGCTCCTTGCCGTCTACTTGGCCTTACGTCACTTTCGACACCTTTTAGAGGGCAGAGACTTTTCGGTCCACACCGACCACAAGCCTCTCACTTACGCCCTGAAGGCCAAGCCAGACCGGTACTCGCCCAGAGAAGTTCGTCACCTGGACTATATTTCGCAGTTTACTGCCGATATCCGCTACGTCCGAGGCAGCGACAATGTCGTTGCTGATGCATTATCCCGTCCGGACATCAACACACTCACATCCGATTTCGACCTGGCGAGGCTTGCAGACCTCCAAACAGCAGACGAGTCCATCGCGGACTTACGTACGTCTACTACTCTGCAGCTTCGAGATGCACCACTTCCTGCGTCACCAGGTACGATTTTGTGCGATTGGTCCACAGGCACCCCTCGTCCTGTTGTTCCACTATCCTATCGTAAGGTCGTCTTTGACCACTTCCACTCCCTCTCCCACCCTGGCATTCGCGCTGGACGTAAGTTAATCGCGGCTCGTTTTGTTTGGCCGAAGATGAATTCCGACATTGCTCTTTGGACCAAACAGTGTCTCGCATGCCAGAAGAACAAGGTTCATCGACACACTTTCTCCCCTCCAAGTACCTTTGCGGTCCCGGACGTTCGATTTAATCATGTTCACTTGGATTTAATCGGACCGTTACCCCCTTCACGAGGGTACACACATATCCTGACGGCCGTTGACCGTTTCACACGTTGGCCGATTGCCGTTCCTATCTCGGATACCTCGGCAGAAAATATCGCCATGGTTTTTCTGACCCACTGGATCTCAACTTTTGGTGTTCCAGCCACCCTTACCAACGACCGCGGAAGTCAATTCCAATCGAGCCTCTTCCGTGAGTTCACTAGACTGCTCGGGTGCGCGCACATCACAACCACGGCATACCATCCTGCCTCCAACGGCCTCGTTGAGCGTCTACACCGCCAATTGAAGTCCGCACTGATGTCCCAAACAGAGTCAGCTACTTGGAGTGTCAATCTCCCTCTTGTGCTTTTGGGCATCAGATCTTCTGTCAAGGAGGACATCCAATGCACTGCCGCCGAACTTGTGTACGGTACACCCCTCCGTCTGCGCGGCGAATTTGTGCAGCCTTCCACAACAAACACTAACATCACGAGCACCTTCGTACAGCAGTTGAAACAACGCATGGCTCAAATGCGTCCAACCCCCACTCGTCTGACCTCGAAACACGTGTTTGAACACGAGGACCTTAAATCCGCCCCCTTTGTTTTCGTCCGGCATGACGCAGTGCGCAAGCCCCTTTGCTCCCCCTACGATGGCCCATATAAGGTCGTTCAGCGGAATGACAAGTTTTACGTCCTTCAAAAGGCTGATAAGACTGACACGGTCTCCATTGACCGCCTTAAGCCAGCCTATCTGGAGTGCCTCCCGTCGACCAGTGCGCCATCCATCCCCCCTACTATGTCCTCACCCGATAAACCCACTCCGCTCACCTACCCTCCATCACCACACTTGACCATTCTACCCACCCAACCGGATCCTCCTCCTACACCACCGCCTATTTCATCTCGCACCGGTAGACATATCCGTTTTCCCGCCAGACTTAAAGACTTTGTAGTGTAATTTTTTTTACCCGTTGTATTTTATCGAGCGTTTTGTTTCTTTGGCAAACGCTCTGGTGGGGGAGTTGTGTAGGCCTTTGTACACTTTTGATTTGTTTCACTACATTTCTTGTACACCTGACCTGCCTGTACATTTGTTTGACTAAACGGAGAATACACAGATTTGAACAACGCTACGGCGGTCAACATGTGCTCTGGTCTCGAGTGTGTTTGACATCGTTATTTCTTGGCGTGCGCTTGTCACCTCTCAATTCTCTTAGCAACTCGTTCGTGCTGCCGGAGACTTCCTCCTCGAAGCTGAACTCGACGGACCATCGCGGAACCTAGAGCCTCCCTTCAACCATTTCTCCATCGGGACACTATCTCCCTACTTGATAGGATTCTACCTTACGTGAGTCTGGAACATTCCTTTTCTGGTTCTTTCAATCTGTACATTCTTTTTTTGTTGGTAAACACAATCCCCCCATTCGGAGTTAGTTTTCTTTTGCATATATTACTGTTTGTAGTTTCTAAGTCCACATTTCGACTACAATTTAAACTCTCGCCGTAAAATTACTATCCTTTCAATGAAAAAGTCTGTTAGATGCGTAACTAGAGTCTAGGACATGTACTAGCATAGGAAATTGCACAAACATATTTCAACGTCTATTTTCGCTAAAATGTACTGATATTTCACTTGATATAATGACGAAAACACAATTTATGAACGAGAAATGATATATCATTGAAGGATGTGGGTAAGCGAACAAAATGGGCCAAATTTAAGGCGTCCAAAAATACTCTCATTAGTTTCTGTTATTAGATTTCATGAGATAGGTCACTTACTGTGTACAAAATACAAAGACAATTTGATGTCCAATTTTTCATCTAGATTTGTGATCAAAAGTAATTGTAGCGTTACTTTTTGTTCACCATAACAAATATCTGAATATATTTTGAAACAAAGATTTTTATTCTTTTTCGAAATGAAGGCATAAACGAAATTTCAATTTTTTATTACTGACATGCACCTTTGCAACTCTGTCACCGGATATATCATTTATTTCATTGCACTCGAAATGAACGCTCTACAACTGCTCGCACCACTAACATTCGAGACAGTTTGTTTGTCTGAACCGATCTGACGCTTTTCCGATTATTTGTTCCTTTTATGATACCTTTTCGACTTCTTGAGATTGTGCAGTTGCATGTACACAAATAGGCAGTTCAAAGGTGAAGACCTACATTTCCCTCAATAAACTGAACTGAACTGAACCGAAACGTTTCTAAGAGTATACAGCCAATCGATGTAACTTTTCACTTCCATTTTACATGCGGCTTCAGATTTAGGGTCACGGAAGCTAAAAGACTTCCATCGAGGTCAAAAACCCACCGCTTCTTCTCAAACTCTTTTTGTCGATAGAAGTGGACTTTATTTTCTCCCATTTTGAGCGTTCAGATCAATATCTCAGTGGAAATACACTTTTTTATAAGTCGAGATCAAACTATACTGCAACGAAGAGTTTCTTCTCCATAACAAACGGAAAGCCACTTTTTAATTCTGCTCATATGCCTTTGGCCTCTATAGCAGTTTCTTCATCGGGCGTCGACCAAGTCTCCCCACTATTTACAGCGGACCTGGTTCCATCTAGCTCTTCGAGTGATCATATTATCACAGAGTTAAGTGAAGCTAGCCCCTTTAAACCTCCCTCAAGAATCAAGGATTGTTCGTGCATACACAAAAGGTTTTCCTCGTAAAACTCCTCCAAGAAGCAAGGAGTGTTCAAATGCAGCTCCCAAATTTACGAGGGAGCTTGATCTTAACAGAAAAGACGAGCCAGTTCTTGAAGCACAACCGACTCCCAGCACTCAGAATAGTGATTTAGTTAATAAAACTACATCTGATCCATCCTGTTCCCGTGCCTGGCCACTCAGGTCTTACCTTGTGGTTAGGTCAAATAAGCTATATGATAGTTCAGGGAGATCGTTACCTGTTCTTATCCTGAATCTTATCCTGAATTCTCAACTTAACGCCACAGTTGTGAAGCTCTCTTACACACCAGACTGCAAAATGCAAGTATATAGCATTGATGATAACTCTCCCAATCCCATTGCTAGTCTGAAACCCCAAATCATAAAGCCCTTTCCTGATGTTAACTCTTTCCAGAAACCATTACCTCCGCTACCTAACATAAACTACCCCTCATATTATGCAAACCATTCCTAAAATCCTATTTTCATGCCTTCTATTTTTCCAAACCACCTAAATAGCTTTCCTCTTCCTGGGCCCTCCTCAAATGTTTTTTCACCTAATGCTGCATCTCTAGTAAGTAATTACCCCCACAAATTTTAGACCACAGCAACTTTTTCCTGAACCAATCGGTTCGTTCCAACAGCTAAATTATCCCCCTCCGGCTCTTCCTTTTTATAAGAAGCAATGAACGGAACCTTCATATTAGGAATACGCTCAGTACTGTCTCTCTGAACGCAAGATCTGTCGTGCAAAAGATGGCACACCTAAGAAGTTTAGCTATTGAGTTTAACACAGACATATTGTGCATTACAGAATCTTGGGCTCACTCTTTAATTTCAGGCTCGGCACTTAATATAGATAGCCTCAGTTTATACCGCCACAATCGTTCCGAAAGACGCGGCGGTGGATGCCTTCTTTACATAAGAGCCTCACTTGCACAATCGCCTTATGACTTGAACATTTCCTTTTTCTCTGGAAATTTATGTTTTGCTTCGGTAATCCTTCCGCAAAATAAGTCAGTCGGATGTGTGTATAATCCTCCTTGTTCCTCCGGAAATGAAAGCCAACTTTGTGAACTTTTTGAAAAAATTGCAGAGACTTCTTTCGATGCCAAGATAATCGTAGGCGATTTTAATTTGCCAGCAATTGGCTGACACACACACATTATTCTCCTCCTAGATTCCAAAAGCTGCTTGACACCATTGAATTTTCAAACTTATCTCAATTAGTCCACTCTTCGACCAGAAAAGATAGCGTTATATACTTAATTTTTACTAATGGCACCTTCCCTCTATCTATGGTTTTCTATCATGAACATTTTGCAAGTGATCATCCATTAATCCATAGTCGCCTTCCAGTTGCCATTTTCGCGAAGCCGACATTACAACGTAATATTTGGACTTTGCTTATATTCACAAGGAATGAGTTAATAAATTTACATGCACTCTTGATAGGTACACTATTTTTTTCAAATAATGATCTTAATTTTTTTAACAATCTATTACAATGCGTAACAGAAGGTCTTCTTGACCTTATTCCTCGGAAGATGTTCAAATCAAGTGCTAATTCCACCGCAGTCCCAGACTTGCTGAAAAACAGACTTGAAAAGCTACGGAAACAGCTTGAAAATCCTTCTGTTAGCCCATGAGCAGTTCATCTCGGAATCGTTGAAATAGTTGAATTAGATTCCTAAGCACAGCAAGTCTACATCATTTGATGACTTTCGGCCAATAAACACCCTCCCCGCAGTTTCAAAGATCTTAAAGACATGGATCAAAGAGAAGATTATGTGTCGCTTAACAGTGAATAAATTACTAAGTTCTGCTCAGCATGGATTTCTCGAAGCTCGATCTTGTGATACCTGTCAACTCTCTTTCTTTGACTATGTTCTCCAGTCTAGGGACAATGGTTTTGCACTTTACACGGTATATTTCGATTTCACTAAGGCTTTTGACCGTGTTGACCATGCTCTTCTTCCCTTGAAACTGTCATCTTTCGGAATAGGTGACAAACTTTCGAATTTTATATCCCCTTACCTGGGCACTCGTACACAACGAGTTAAGATTTTTTAATACTATCCCCAACCCTACAGGTGTTAGGAGTGGAGTCTTTCAGGGTAGTGTACTGGGCCTGCTTTCATTTTGCATTTTCTTTAATGATGTACCCGAATTATTTCAGAATGGTCAGCCTTTCATGTATGCTGATGATCTTAAATTTGCATATCGATATAAGCCGGCAGATCACGACATCGTGCTCGAGCTCCTAATGAGCGATCTACAGGCTTTCGCCCAGTGGTGCCGCACATGGCGCCTTTCTCTCTCTTGGCATAAGTGCTTAGTCATGGTGGTTGGCGACGACCGCCAACCTCAATTAATTATTGAAGATCACGCCATAAATGTGCCTGGGGTTATTAAGGATCTTGGCGTATCATATTCCAAGAGTCTCAATCTCTCGGAGCACTGTGCCTTGATAGTCTCTGAAGCCCGTAGAACGACCGGGTTTATCCTCCGAAACTTTAAAACTAGGGATATTAGAATGCGCCTTTACAACATGTACGTTAGACCTGGCCTGGAATACTGTTCGCTTTCATTTAGCCTCATGCGTGCTACTGAGCGAAAGACAACAGAATCCGTTCAAAACTTTTTTACTAAGAGAATTTTAACCCCAGAACACCGACATTTGTCTTACTAAGAACGTTGCCGGCTTACGGGCCTTGATCATTTATGGTTCCGTAGATTACAAAAGGGACTATTTTTGCTATTAAAACTCTTATATAATCATACATTTAACTCAATCACCTCTTTAAGACATAATATCCACCCACGACATAACAGTCACCGTGAGGTCTTTTTATTTCTTCCTCTGGCACGTACTGTTAAATATCGTCGGTTCTATTCTGTAAATGCAATTGCTATTTGGAATAAATAACCTATGAGCGTGAAAACTCTGCAAAATTATCCTTTTTCTTAGAGAACTATTACTCGATTGTTGCATTCAGAAAAGCTCCCACAAATTTTGGGTGCTGAATCCACTGATGGACTCTACCTTAGCGATGGCGTTAGAGGTCTCTGAACACTATGGCCGGTCTCGCCAGCTGTTCCTCAACGCCTCTACTTTGACTGTCCCCAACTTTATGAAAGGAATTGACGTCTGAATATCTCCGATACCGTGCAAACTTCCCCCCCCCCCCTTCTTGACGGTCGAAAATCTACCACCAGTAGTTTTTTTCTCCTGAGCCCTCCAAATCATAAAAACCACCATCAACTATATTTTTATTTCTCTAACTAAGGGATTTTTCTTCACTGCTGGTCGGATTTGTGTTTAAGCGCTTCCTTTGACAGTGCCTGTAAACTGGCATTAAATCAGTAAATTATTATAATTCTTAAATTATTATTATTAAAATGAGGCTCATGCGAGATAGGCGTAGAGAGTCTTTAGCTATTAATGATGTAAATTGCTTTACATCAGTTGCTCAGATCTTCCGTCAAAGATCATCTGCTAAGTCCCACCAAGTCATTCCTCATTTGTTTAGTACTAGCGATGCCTTCATTATAGAGGAGTCAGGCAAAGGAGAAATGTTAAATTCCTTCTTTGCCAAACATTTCACCATTGAAACTGATCCGATCCCTTTAATTCCTCCGTTGTCTGATGCTTCTCTTATCATCATCAATTTTTCTCCTGAATGTATTCAAAAACTGATAAGCCATCTTCCTAACTATCACTTATTAGGTACGGACAATAACCTAAGCTCTCTTATAAAACAGCTAAGAGATTTTCCTCCTCTGCTTAGCAAATTTTTTTCAGTATTTCTCGTAAATGGCTTCTTCCCTGACTATTGGAAAACTTCTATTATTTTTCTAGTATTTAAGTCTGGCTGTCGTTCTGACGTACAGAACTATCGAGGTTTCTATAAAACGCCCTCTCTCGCCAAAATATTTGAAAAAACTATCGCCGTAAAAATTACCGAATTTTGCATAGCCAATCAAGTTAGTTGCCTTTCCCAGCATGGTTTTTTACCAAATCGCTCTTGTGAAACATGTAATCTGTCGTTTCTCAATCTACTTACCTCTCTTCGTAATGACCACCTATCTGTTGTCGTTATTTATTTTGATCTTAGTAAAACCTTTGATAAAATACCACATAAAAGACTCTTGATTAAATTGGAAGCTATGGGGATTCGCAGTCCACTGATAGACTTTCTCAGGTCATACCTGTCTAATCGTATACAAAAGGTTTTGGTGGGATCTTCACTTTCCAGTAAAAGTCCTATTGTAAGTGGTGTCCTACAAAGTACCGTTTTAGGTCCTCTTTTGTTCTTGCTTTACATGAATGACATTTCGGCAGCAGTTAAAAATTCTTAATCATTTATTTATGCCGATGATCTCAAATGTGTATATTCTTTCAAAAAATCTACCAGCCTTCATTCATAGTAGTGTGCTTTAGGGTAAGAGGCAATGCCCTTGATGTTCCTATTGAAAACGGTACATAAAGTATAAATGTTAAATGCATATCTTACTAAAAATTTGTCAGTTACATATTTGAACACGGAAAACGTTTTCAAAAGGCGGGACTGCGAGGGGTGCGGCAGGCGGTCTTCTCAGTGTAGATATTAAATCTTAAGTGCAGTTATATACAATCAGCATAAAGTGCAGTCATTTGCATAGTTTGAGAGGAGACATTTCATTAAAAGTCAGGGATGTGCTGGCGCCGACCGTCCTCTTGTGAAAGTTTTTGTTTATCAAAGATCGAACGATTCAGCTGCCTTTTGAATACAGCAATTGTATCAGATGTCACCATTTCACTTGGAAATGAGTTCCATGGTCGAACAACACGCTGGCTGAAGGAAAACTTTCGATCGTCTGGGCGTGTACGCTTCCGCTTGACTTTGTACGGGTGACCGCGCAGGTTCAATTCAATTCAATTCAATTATTTTATTAAAGACCCGTCGGGGTCCCATCAAAGCAAGTAAAAATAAATTTACATGCAAATTTTAGACGATGTAGGCAAAATCTGCACAAAGTGCAATGCATAGTTTTTTTTGAGATTAGAAGTCCGTTAAGCAAAATGAAAATGAAAAAAAAAAAAACGAGGGGTGAAAAAAAAAAACTCCAAAGCAAGATTTAAAAATGATTGTAGTAATTTAACAGGAGAAAAAAAAACCCCTCAGAAAAATAACATCAGAAAAAAAGGGAGGACTGGCCTGCATGTGGCGGTACAAAATGGAATAAAGCCCGACATCAACATGGCCGAAATAGATGTCAGCTGTATATGGCATTGTGTAACGGATTTCATAAAATGGTACGTAGGCGGGTCGGTCAGGACTGGCCTGTATCGCCTTGAATAAGAAAAATAAGTGCCGAAATTGAAAACCAGTCTCAAGCCGATAGGAACCCAGATGCGGTCAGTTTCATTCAACCGAGTCCATCCGAACATGGGGGGAGATGCGACCACACTACTAGTATATGGCGAATATTTCCGCAAGATTTCAAGGACGCAACTATCGTGCACCTTTACAAGCGAAAAGGGAATCGCCAAGTCTGCGACAACCACCGCGGCATCTCCCTACTGAACATCGCCGGGAAGATCTTCGCTCGCATCCTGCTCAACCGCCTCAACAACCATCTGGAACAGGGCCTTCTGCCGGAAAGCCAATGCGGCTTCCGTCGTCATCGTGGGACCACGGATATGATCTTCGCAGCCCGCCAACTCCAGGAGAAGTGCCAGGAGATGCGGACCCACCTGTACTCTACCTTCGTGGACCTGACGAAAGCCTTCGACACGGTGAATCGTGAAGGACTGTGGAAGATCATGCAGAAATTCGGCTGTCCGGAGCGATTCACTCAGATGGTGCGTCAGCTGCACGACGGTATGATGGCGCGAGTCACGGACAACGGCGCTGTCTCAGAGGCATTCGCAGTGACCAACGGAGTGAAG
The DNA here is from genome assembly GCA_902702965.1 of Spirometra erinaceieuropaei. NCBI lineage: Eukaryota > Metazoa > Platyhelminthes > Cestoda > Diphyllobothriidea > Diphyllobothriidae > Spirometra > Spirometra erinaceieuropaei. Next base: position 635,818 of record CACRXP010000084.1, read on the forward strand.
CAGGGATGCGTGCTGGCACCAACCCTCTTCAGTCTTATGTTCTCTGCCATGCTGATGGACGCCTACCGCGACGAACGCCCTGGAATTCGCATCGCCTACAGAACGGACGGTCATCTGCTGAATCACCGGCGAATGAACTTCCAATCGCGCGTATCCACAACTACCGTGCACGAACTCCTCTTCGCCGACGACTGCGCCCTGAACACCACCTCGGAAGAGGAGATGCAACGGAGCATGGACCTATTCTCCGCCGCCTGCGAGAACTTTGGGCTGGT
>CACRXP010000084.1:640705-714582 GCA_902702965.1 Spirometra erinaceieuropaei
CACGACAGGAAGCGAAGAAGACTTATGACAAAAAATAGAAAATTTCGTCAGGTCTACACTGGAAAACTGTGCAAGGGATTAAGAAATTGAATCCAAAAATATAACTTTCACTTATCTTTTCAAAATCGTGCTGCGCGCGTCTCCCGGATCAGGCAAACAAGGTGACTCGTGGTCGTGAATTCAAAGAAGTCGTCAGTTTTGAGCGAACATTCATGCCCGTGGATAATTCGAAATGTCCATGACAGGTCACACCTCATTATAGGATAGGGGAACAAATTTAACTGGATCAGTCTTTCTGGGTATGACAGAGTCCTCAGACCGTCCACCAGTTTTGTGGCCTGTCTTTGCACCTGCTCTATGGCATCACTGTCTTTCTTCATCCAGTGCATCCATGATGGCATTCCATATTCCAACTGCGGTCTGACGAACCTGCCGAATATCTGTGAGAAGAGTTGTAGAAGAAGGATTTTGAAGGCACGCCTAATCCAGTGCATGATGTTGGTTGCCTTTTGGACGACTCTTTCGCAGTGCTGCGAGGGCAGCAAATTTGAGCATGCCCAGACACCTAGGTCTTTCTGCGTGTCCACTTCATTTAGTGGAACCCCATTTATGGTGTACTGATGTTTTGGGAAGCGCCTCCGTCCAGATTCTAGTCGCAAGACTACACACTTGGATACGTTTAACGCTAGAAGCCACTTGCTTGATCACACAGCCAGCCTATTAACATCTTCCTCTAGCTTCTGCGCGTCTTCAAAGCAGCTGATTGTTTTCCAGATCTTTATATCATCTGCAAACATGATGCCATCGCATTCAAGGTCTGCAGGACAGTCATTCATATCGATGAGGAAGAGGAGAGGACCCAAGACTGAGCCCTGCGGAACGCCGCATTTTACTGGCATCCATTCGGATGTAGTGGCACCAACGATGACTTTTTGGAGCATGACAGGAAACTTTTAATCCAATTAAAAATGCGTCCTTGTATTCTGCGCTCCCAAATTTTCTGTAGGAGTCGTCCATGAGGAACGCTATCAAACGCCTTCTTTGAGTCAAAGAAGATGACATCCACTGGACGGCCCTGGTCTATAGCTCTTGTCTTCTTTTTCTGAGTAAAAACTGCTTGTAAAACAGGAGAGACCACGACGAAATCCGTGCTGAGCAGCATATAACAGGTCCCTCTGCTCCAGAAACAACATAAAATGCTCTTTAATAAGTCGTTCCATTACCTTGCATAGAATGCAGGTTAAACTGATAGGACGGTAGTTTTCGGGTTCCAGCCTGAATCCTCGTTTATAGATTGGAGAAATATGGGCCGTTTTTCACTCCTCCGGCAGTTCGCCTTCGTCCATGGACTTCCGAAATATCATGGACACCGGCTCACAGAGTACATCAACTAATTCTCGGAGGACAAATGGATGAATTACATCCGGTTCAGGTGATTTGGCAGGTTTCAGCCGGCGTAGTTTGGTCCTTATCAACGTGGGTGAGAAGAAAGGATTGTCTTCCAATGCAGGACAGGAAGGATTTTGTCTTTGGTCTACGTAAGGCATGGCAGGAGGGTTTGTGTCATGAGTGAATCCCGACTGAAAGAAATTAGAGAAGGCTGATGCTTCCAGGTGGTCATCTGTCTCAATTACTCCGTTTTGGGATCTTAGCGCTGGAATCGGTTCATGATTGCTATGTCCATTACGTATGTAACTATAGAGGATTTTAGGATGCTCAAAGGAATTTTGTAATATGCACAGCTCATAGTTGCTTCGAAGTCTATGAGCTTCGCGTTTACACGCATTCCGCTGTCGCTTGTATTCCTTCAGTTCTTTAGGACTGTCTGCTTGTCGATAGCGTATCCACACTTTATTCCTCCTCTTAAACGCGGTTTGAAGTTTCCGGTTTATCCACGGCGGACCGTTGGTTGCTTCTTCGTCTGAGTGGACAGTTTAAATCAAAGATTCTTTTGACCAATGAGCTGAACGTGCTTTAATAGTCATTAACTGTTCCCTGCAATGTGGTTGTCCACGGTATTGCTGAGACTTGCGTCCGCATGCTAGAAAAATCCCCCTTCCAGATGTTTATTTGTAATTGCTCAGGTGAATTAGGCTGGGAGAACATGGAATACCTTAAGAGCATCACAATATGATCACTGGCACGAATTGACGGAAGATCTTGTATATCCAGCACACTCTCCTCATTTCTAGTGAACACCAGGTCGAGGCAATTTGAACGTTGGCCTTCCCTAACACGTGTTCCGAGAGTTACATTCTGAAAAAGTAGTTTTTCTACTGCCAATTCAAGCAAATGTTATCCGAATGTGTTCGATGGGCCCGAAACTGTCCAAGCTTGTCAGTCGATATTGGGGGCGTTAAAGTCCCAGACAATAAGGACGTCTCTGTTCGAGCAGGTCTTGTTCATTTCCCTTTGGAGAAGGCTGTCGTGTTCGGAAATCTGGTTTGGGGGACGATACACAACTGCAAACGGCAGCGGCCTGGCGTATTTAGTGGAGATAGTTAAAGACAAGAATTCCACTTCCGCTGTTGTTGTTGGATTATGCTTAGGGACCGCGGTTAGGTTGTTGCTAATATAGACAGAAACCCCTCCTCCTCGGCTTCTCCTGTCTCTTCTGAACAGTTGGTAGTCCCTGAGGGAAACATCATGGTCTCCAGTAGCTTCAGAAAGCCATGTTTCTGTCAAGGCGATGATATCTGGCGTGTGCCCGTCGATCAGAGTCCTGAGTTAATCCATCTTGTTAAACAGGCTGTGCACATTCGAATACAGCACCTTTAGCGTCCGTCTTCTCGGGGGGAACTGGCCCTGGTTACAAAGGGGGTTAGCCACAGGAACGATCGTTTGATCTGCATTATCTTGCATTCCTTTATTTTCAACCCCTTCTCCCCCTCTTCTGTCCTTATTTTCAGTTCTGTCCAGAGCTTCCTCATCTTGTGTCTTTCTGTTGGTTCGTAATCCGGCTGAAAAAAAAAACACTTCCTTGTGCGAATGACGAAGGGCCACCCTCCGTTCTAGGAGATGTGAGGCCTGGGCTTCATTTGAAAGAATAATTTTGAGAGGCCTTGGTAATGCACGCGACTCATCTGCGTTTCCTAGGCGGAAAGCTTCGTGCACGGTAACACGTTCTCCGTCCTGAAGGACGGCGATTGAATATGTTTGAAATAGGTTGAGATCGTGTTCGATTCTTTCTTTTGCAGTCGAAGAATTGGACTCAAGAGCAAATCCATGCTGACTTGCTTGCTCTCCCAGCTTAAAGCTCAAAATGGATAATGGAATTCTCTCCGTCTAAATGTCGCCATATGCGTTTTGGACTTGATAGGCTACCCCAGCCAATAGTCTTTCAAGGCACACTCATGAGGCACACCATCAAGGATTTAGGTTTAAGCTACACTTGTAATCTTGATCTCTCACCACACGCTGACAGAATAATAGCCAAAGCTGCCCAGATTTGTGGCTTTTTTCTAACAATTTCTTACTTCCTGAAATTAAATAAAGGCTCTATCGTATGTTTGTACTTCCAATTCTCGAGTATTGTTGCCCATTCTTTGGTTTGATGAACGAGGCTAGTCGTTAAAAAATTGAAAATGTCCAAAGACGTTTTTCTAAAAAAACCTTTATATAGCGAACACCCCAATATCTCCTACTCAGATAGATGCCAGCTAATTAACCTAGAATTTGATGGGTTCGAAGACTAGAAGCGGGCTTCTGTCTCCTCTTTCGCATTAATCATAGTTCACATTTTCCTCGGATTTCAGTACTTACCCCTAGTAGTCGCCCATACAATCTTCACAATTCGTCTCTGATTATACCTCCTCCAGCGTCCTCCACCTCTAAGCGCTCTCTTTTTTCGCTTCCAGGTATACTTTCCTCTGGAATAACCTTCCAATAAATATAAGATCTTCAGAAAATCTACACACCTTTAAGAGAAGGCTACGCCTTTGTCTGAATACTGACTCGATTAAACTTTTATTTTCCTCATCCTTCCCAGACAATTTTTTCCATGACACTGAGAAAGGGCCACCGAAAATTTTGTATGCCACCATCCAATTTTCTTATCTGCTCACATGTCCTTCCTTTGTCAGTCGTATCGTTTCCTTAGATCCCTCACCAAATATGTTAATTTTTCCAATTTTTCAGTTCATGCATCGTGCCCTTGCAGAATGCGCTCCATCGACGCTCTTGGCGAAGCCTTCTGTATTCGCCATATATTAGTGGTCTGGTCGCATTTCCCTTGCCCCATCCTCGGATCGACTCGGATGAATGTAACCGACCGCATCTGGGTTCCAATCGCCTCGAGACTGGTTTTTAATTTCGTCACTTATTTGACTTATTCAAGGCCACATACAGGCCAGTCCTGACTGGCCTGCCTACTAAACCCTTCATGAAAGCCCTTATGAAATGCCATATACAACTGACATTTATTTCTGCCCTTACGATGTCCGATTTTAATCCATTATGTACCGCCATATGCCGGCCAGTCCTGCCCGCATTTTTCTGTTATAATTTTTTTATCGAGATTTTTTCCCCTGTAAAATTAATTCAATCATTTTTTAATTTTCATGTGGTGTTTTTTTTTCCTCGATTATCATTTTTCTTAACTGACTACTTATTCAAAAACTATGCATTGCACTTTGTACAGATTTTGCCTTCCCCGTCTAAAATTCGCATGTAAATTTATTTTTACTTACTTTGATGGAACCCGAAAGGGTCTTTAATTAAAAGCATTATTATAAAGAAGTCATGTTCTGGATGGGATGAAAATTCAAAAAAGTTTCCAAGCAACACCAGTGGAAGGATGGAATTGTAGCACTCTGCCATGTCAGAAGGCAAGAAGACATTACTAGACAGTGTCAGTAAAGACAGTAGCGTCCACTGAGGATGCCCGAAAAGCTGTTTGCAGATTATGATTTTCCCGATGTTGACAGGTCGGTAGAATTAAAGACAAGTAGGCGGAAATCCTCGAGTTCTTGGCGAATCTGCATTGGATTAGATACAGGCAAATATGACGCACTGACTAAAGGGACTGCTGGCACCTACTGCTACGTCGGATTTGGTTTGGTCGACAAAACAAAGGATTCCAAATCATAAGTCAGAGAAGACGGATTAGGTTGGACAACTGTTACTGCTTAGGAAGTGCATACACTAGGTTCTGCAAGCAGTCGTCGTGAGCGGTCTCTCTTGGGCAGTTGTCTTGTCTGTGTCCGCCGTTGAGGTTACTCGTTCCCAACGCGTGTGTGCGCCTTTCGCTCTGTCTCAATGGCCGCCAGCCAATCTGAGAAGGGGCAGCGTTGCCTGGCCTCGAGCACCCACGAGGCTAATGGCAAGTCTTGCTGGGTCGTAGCAGCGAATCGACGTGAAGTGTAAGGCGGACAGGTGGGCAGCGTGAAAAGGAGGCGCGGACTGCCACAGCCTCTTCCTATTAGTACAACTGTCAAACTCGACACAATAAGACCTCCTTAATTTGTTTCTTTAAAATATCTTCTCTACCTAACCCTCATCGTGCCGTCCCATTCATCTCCTTCGAAAACATCGAGTGCACATTTGTGGGCAAAAGCTCAGGAGGGAAACGTTCAGCGTTAACTATCATTATTGTTCTGTTGAAACCTGACTTTGATCGCAGCCAACATACCTCCCATATAACGTTTGGTCGGGGAAAGAAATAACGCATACCTGACCTGCTGCTCTGTGTATCGGTCGGTCGACCAGCAAAACTGTGCTACTGAGGCAATTCCATAAAAATTCGTCAACCTCTTCTTACAATCTCCCCTAATTATGTACCGACACGAACAAATGCCGTTTTCGAAACAATCGCTTATTGCCTTCAATACATACCGCATGTAATGATGAAGAGTTGCTTCTGAATATCGCTGAGGAAGTGAGTAAACCAACTTGCGGTAGTCAACAAATCCACATATATGGAAAAGAAACCATTTATACTGTCAGCAGTAGATTTTGTCATTATTACACAAAAAATGAGAGACTTATGTCCTTGTTTGTGAAGAATAACAGTTTTTTTCAATGCTCATAGGTAAATTTATACACATGAGGTGACAAATCCTTAGTTAGAACGCTATTACCGACAAAGACAAGGGAGACTTGAATGGTCATTTCCGGCATATCAGCCGTTGTCAGGCAGTCATACCCAACCCCGAAGTGTGGAACACTTGGGGCTCTATCCCGCGACCTGTTAATAAGAAGTTTAACGCCTCTAACCACTGAGCCCATAATGCACAACGGGACGAGTGAGTTCCGTAAAAACGATCGGTGAGCGCCCCTCTACCATCATAAATCCTTAGACTGTGAAAGAGAAAAATACGCCTGGCAGAGTTAAAAACAGGTTAAATGAAACTAGCTTACCTCTTCCAATTCGGGAGACAGTCTCAGATTGAGAACTAAATGTTCGTCAGCAATATTCGTCTCATCCGCAAGACTTTTCGCATCTTCCATAATCGTTGTCATAATTAACCAGAAATTCTGCACGCGAGCAGCTTCCTGCAATAGGGGAATATGTTGATGGCATTTGAGTTGTAAGTCCAGGAGGTCGACATTCGACCCCGACGATGTCTACTGTGTGCTTCACCCAAGGGTGGGCGCAGGGACAGTGACCTGCAAGGATAGTGACCTGTGGGCTTGCGCTGCATTTACCGCACTCTCTCCGCCTGGCACCCCCTTGAACCCGGCGTCAGAAAAGAGTCAAGAAGACCGGAGACGGGAGAGAGCAGAGGTAACAAGCGCGGCGTCATCCCGCTCTTAGTCATGCTTCCATAAAGGATAAGGACTTCACATAGCAAAAAAGGGAAGGGTTCGGATGCCAGTTGAAGGAGCCATTGCAGGCTGACTCTCGGCTCACTAACCGACCACTCCAGACAAACGCATATTGGGTTAAGTGTGAGGTTCGAGTAATTCCATTAGTTGGCTGCCTTCCAAGCCTTGGCTTTACGCTGAGATGCCATCAGCGATATGACGACGAAGGTCTGCATGTGAGCTTGCTACAGCCAAAATAAATGCACCACGAAAGATCGCGCCTACGGGCAGGAAGACGGATTTCCAGTTGGATATCTCTGAAGATTTTAAACTAAAATTTGTATACAACCCCCAGAATTCCTTTCTCCCGAAGGTCAGCGACTTATTTCAACGAAAAGTTTGTTCAACTATAGAATCAACGGTTTGTCGAATTTCTTAGCTCGATATATTCCCTCTCAGCTAAGCATCCACTGCACGGCGGAATCTCATCTAGAATTACGTTTTTTAGTGTTTCTTGGCTATCTGGTTCACAGATCGCATTAAATCGCTATGGAAACTTCCCGTGCGCATATAACGCAGTCATGGATAGTGTGTTATTGCAAATCAAACTGAGGCGCGACAAAAATATTTACAGTCTTAGTTACAAGGTCTATAGACCATTTGCAATAAAAAAAATTTGAAAGGCAGAAAACCACCTAATCAAGGGGAGAACTGATGACCAGTGACAATTAAGGAAGAAACTCTTAACAGTGCTATGTGGCCAAACATGAAGTGACTGACTTACATACAGCACGTATATGACATGGCCTGACATTTCACCCTTTTTAGTACTGTTCAATTGAACTCCCGCTGTGTGACTAACAACGTTGCCCAGACGATGGCATAATGCTGAAAAAACTCAGGAACGTATGTACACTTGTCGACTGACTCCGAGATGGGAGAGGTACGAATGGCGACATAACAATGCGTTCGTCCTTTTTAATGTCTTTCAAACTTATCAAATGTTGAAATTCGAATAGCACTGCCATTTAATACTGTAATGTTGCCGCACAACCAACGCAGACTGCGATTTTCCCTCTTCTTACGATGAGGGAGAATGAAGACGGCTTTCGAACTTGTGACGGTGGCTTTGTTTTGCCGATTGAAAAACGATTTACTGCTGGAATTCTCCCGCAATTTCTCTGCCATCTGCGTTCGAAGCAATCTTCCCCATTTCTCTCGCAAAGGTGATTCACCTTAAACCGCATCTTCCCGAAGCAGAACTTTAATGTCGTCTTATCATAGCAGTTGGCTTTCTGTCCTTGACTTTGGAGTATGGTCATTAGTCCGGGTTTACTGCTCAGACGAGTGTGCGTTTCACCTTTCACGATATTCTAATGTGGGGGCTTGGGGAGTAGCCAGTTGAGAAAGATACGGAACGCAGTAGCGCCCTCTCACTACGGTGTACGCTGAGAATTATACAAACATGCTGTTGACGTGAGGCGTGCTCCGTTTGTAGGTTTGTGTAACGTGGGCTAGCCATTGCAAACACGATCGTCAACCAACTGCCCTTCCTTGACGTACTTGTGCGCCGGTGTACCACTGGACAGCTGCAAACTACAGTATTCCGAAAATCCACCGACACGAGACAGATCCTACACTTCAACAGCAACCATCCACTGTCTCACAAACGTAGTTGTGTCCGCACTCTATTCCAAAGAGTCGAAACACACAGCAGCACACCAGAAGATAAAAGGGCCGAACGATTGTACGTTGTGGACCTATTTGCAGCCAATGGTTATCCCAGGCATTTCATCGAGAGAAGCAGGTGTTGGGCGCCCAGACAACGGCCAAATGAGCAGCAACCCGAAGTCTGGAGGGCCATTCCTTAGGTTAAAGGGGTCTCTGGATCGGTCTCGCGACTGTTACAACCCACCAGAGTAGGCATAGCCCATCGACCACAAGCAACAATTCGACGTCGCCTAATGCAACCTAAAGACCCATTGCCACCCGCTGAAACCTCAGCAGTCATCTACAAAATAAATTGCAATGAGGGCGACTGCAACTATGTGGGCGAAACTGGGCGGAAATTGCAAACTCGCCTACAAGAACACAAATCGGCAACTCGGAGGTTAGACCCTAACTCTCAACTAGGAACACACGTTGGGGAAACGGGGCATACTTTTGACCTCCAGAGGGCTACCATCTTAGGCCGAGGCAACGCAAAAACAGAACGGCTAACTCTCGAGGCGTGGTTCTCCGATGCCCACTCTATCAACAGGCATCTGGACCTTCCTGCAGCTTAAAAAGTCCTACGTCATCACAACCGTAGAGCTCAGGACCAAACAACCACACCGGACTTAAGAAGACAGCACGGAGATAGCCCGACGCTCAGCTTACTTGGTGAGGAAGAACAAGAACCGCGAGACCGACCGCCCGACTAAAGTCCAATCAGCTCCCCTCGACGGAGTGGTGACTCATAAAGTGCACAGGCAAAAACGCCCGTCAACCATTTCCTGAGAGGCCGACGCAGCGTGAGGAGAGAGAAAAATCGATCAGCATGAGGCCAACCAACACAGCTTGCCACTTTAAGTTAACTTTCTGACCGATTAGGTGCAGTTTACGCTTTGACAATGAAGAGCCGACCCAGCTCTTTGAAACGTCAGCAGTTAAATAAACCTGTTCCGGAGAGCCAATTTTCTTCTTCTTATAATTGTCGTCTTTGCTTATCTCTGCCAGTGGAAAACGACGGGTGATGAACGGGCTGTGCCATTATAATGCCCTTCACGCACAAGCCTGCTCTGCTCGCCTGCCCCAACAAGGTACCTGGGGCGATACAGAAAATTTGTTTGAACGTACATCGTCCAACAATACGCAGACGGTCATCCGAAAGAGATTTAAAAGTCTTCCTTGCCAAGTCGTAAGTTCGTTTCCCAGTTTCTCTAAGAGCCCCTGCTTCAAGACAGAAATTGAAATGAGAGCCAGTTCTGCCTTCTCGAATGCGGAGACGGCCTGACAGTGCAGTTCATCAGTCGCGAACACAACCTCTCTGGTGAGGTTCTTTTTGCAGGAAGCCTGATTACTCCTCAGCTTGAGAAGGGTGGCTTTTAGAGATGTAAACCGGTCCCTTGTGGCTCGCAAGACGGCAAGTTTTTGTTCCAGAAAAAGGAGCACCTAAACAGACAAATGGACTTAGAAGAAGGGGGAGGTTTGGCAGACAGCCGGTAAAAGAGAGCTGCCACAACAGTAGTTGAGAAAATAATAACTTTTATCCTTTCCTATGCTCTCACACTGACACGCATAAGAACAATTTACTGTGTGCAAGGCCTAGAGGGTTAACTCAGAAAACAATGCACCCAGGAGACACTTCCCTTTTGGGATAAAAGGCAGAACGTAGTTGTTTTTGTGGAAGCTGAATAATTGCCTGCCGAGAACGATATTCCTGGGTACCACCGTTTGCAGATGTCCACTTAAACACTGGAAAATAAGCATTAGAAAAATGACCTTGATCTCTGTCCCAGTTGCCATGGTCGGATCAATCAAGTTGATTATTAATTTGGGGCACCTCGTAAGACTTAGCTAAGAGAACCTACACCTGCCTCGAATTTTTGCGGATAAGTGGTGATCTGAAGATAAAAACACTAAATTTGTTTTCAGGACGGAAAATAAAGGCATTTCTTGAATGACTCTGTGTGGGGTGGGCCATCAGCTGGGGCCTACTAAGAGCAGGTAATGAGACCCAAATACCTGCTGACGGCTACGGCACAATCTGCAGCGCTCTACAACAAAGCGTGCCGATATATCACTCAAGGCATGTTGGTGAGACGAGCGAACGCCTTTTCACAAGACTGCACGAGCACCAGCTTTCGGCCAACCCCGAGGATGGACTGTCATTGGTGTAGGGGCCATGCACCACAGGAGAAACAGAGTCCAGAAACAGGTGACCAGATTCATCGGCCGAGCCAATGAGAAAACAGCCAGACTGGTGCTCGAAAGTGGTTCCTCGATGGGCACGGTTAACCGGGATTATTGATTTGAATTCGGTCTACTGGACGCTCAATTTAGCCAAGACGGGGTCGAAAGCACAAGCGAACAAACTGCAACTGCTTCAACAGTTGTCCAATTCACAGGGAGGGGAAAGAGCCAACCACAGGCCACTCAACTGGCCAGAGGCATCAACCCGCCGACGCGACCAAACACCCGAACGTGATTTGTAGGCGTGGTGACAACCGATCAGCGCATCCGGGTATGAGGTTAGGGCCTATAGGCAGCCAGACGGCAGGCCAGAGTTTGTGCGTCAGGCATGCCAATAATAAGATACAGACGGCGAGGCAGAATAAATTTAGGCCAGCAGGAACAGGCACCTAACCACCCAGTTGATGGAAACGGGGACCTTTCCGAAACAGTAAGGTTTACGAAATCGCCTCCTTTTTCTTGGGGGAAGATGCACGGGATAATTTGTCTAAACATCGACTCTTCTTCCATGTATATGGGCCGAACAGTATTACTAACAAATACAAGGAAGGAGATAGGCTCTCAGGAACAGGTTTATTTAAATGCTGACGGTTCAAAGAACTTGGTCGGCTCTCCATTGTCAAAGCGTAAAATGCTCTTAATCGATCAGAAATTAAAAGAGGCATATTGTGTTGGTCGGCCTCATGCTGATCGACCTTTCTCTGCTCTCGTTGCCTCGGGCTCTCGGGAGGTGGTTGACGGGCGTTTTGACTGTGTGCTTTGTGAGTCAGCACTCCATCGAGGGGAGCAGATTGAACCTTTGTCGGGCGGTCGGTCTAGAAATTCTTGTTCTTCCTCACTGGATAAACTCACCGTCAGGCATAGCTCCTCGACCTAAGGCAACAATTCGACGCCATCTGATGCAACCTAAGGACCCATTATTACCCACCGAAACCTCAGCAGTGATCTACAAAATAAACTGAAATGAGGGTGACTGCAACTATATGGGAGAAACCGGGTGGAAACTGCAAACTCGCCTACAAGAGCAAAAATCGGAAACTCGGAGGTTAGACCCTAACTCTCAACTAGCAACCCAAGTTGTAGAAACTGGGCATACTTTTGATATCGCGGCCATATCTTAGGCCGGGACTACACCAAAGCAGAACGGCTAACTCTCGAGGCGGTGTTCTCCGATAACCACTCTATCAACAGGCATCTGGACCTTCCTGCAGCTTATAAAGTCCTACGTCATCACAATCGTAGAGCTCAGGACCAAACAACCATGCCGCACTTAAGAAGACAGCACGGAGATAGCCCGACGCTCAGCTTACTTGGTGAGGAAGAACAAGAATTGCCAGACCGACCGCCCGACAAAGGCTCAATCAGCTCCCCTCGATGGAGTGGTGACTCACAAAGCACACAGTCAAAACGCCCGTCAACCACCTCCCGAGAGCCCGAGGCAGCGAGAGCAGAGAAAGGTCGATCAGCTTGAGGCCGACCAACACAATATGCCTCTTTAAATTTCTGATCGATTAAGAGCCTTTTACGCTTTGACAATGGAGAGCCGACCAAGCTCTTTGAACCGTCAGCATTTAAATAAACCTGTTCCGGAGAGCCTATCTTCGTCTTCTTCTTCTTCTTCTTCTTCTTCTTCTTCTTCTTCTTCTTCTTCTTCTTCTTCTTCTTCGTCTTATTCTTCAAATAATCAACCCGGATCTCTTAACTTTGCCAATCTAAAATACAAGCAAGACTGGAATGGCGATTCCTGGCTTATTGGATGTCGCCAGCCGGCCATGTCCAACCCCGAGGTGTGCATCCCCTCACAGACTCGTTGTTCTGTCAGTTGCAACATTCATACAAGAACAGGCTCAAAACAATCAATGAGCAGCACTGCAAAAAAGCTTCGAGACGTGGCAGAGGTCCCGATGAGTTAGTCTATCAATTGTAATGGATCCATCCCTGCAGGAAAAAATATTCGATCGGTAAAGGCAGATAACGTCAAGTAGCAAAGGATTGGCAAACCTAGACTCAAGGAAACGTTTATGAATTATGTGATGGGAATCCTCTGTGGATCATTTACACAGTATGCATGCATGTTTTTCCGATATCACATGGTTTTCATGATCATTATCGAACAAATGAAGATAACATCAGCCAGGAACAGCGCTACATCGATCTACGCACATCTCTTTCATCTCCCCGCTGATGTATAGGATAATAGAGGAAACATTGATTAATTTGAAAATTTATCAGGGGATACTGCAATAGCAGTGTCGTTTGAGTACACGTACAAACAAAACCGGACTCGATTCCGTCTGCAGCATAAGTTTCCTGCATGCGGCTTTCTGGCTTCCAAAGCCTTCGTCAGATAAACTCTACACTTAGCAGAACATCGTGGATCGTACGAAGTCTACAGCGCAATTTTAACGGACTTCGATTCAAGAGTACGTTTTTGTAACTATGTCACGCCCACTTATTGGATTTTGGTAGGCATGTTTTTCCTTACTAGGCTTAAGTAGACTATTACGTTTAGGGCTAAGGTTACGCTTAAGTTTAGGTTTATGCTAAAAATGGGGGCTTAGCTTGTCTCTCGTACATCATCTAACTTATCGCGGCCGTCTTTAACGAATCATCTTGGATTACCTGCTTCCCAGACGTTTACACGCCCTTAATTTACATCCTTCAAAAAAACAAACATGACAGAGCAGCAAATTTTCCCAATGCCTTAATCAGATTTCGTCAGTTGCCGCATCCGTCTGCTTTGCTGATTAAACTAATATCAGCTTCCTTTTCGTATTCCAGGAGTCCCTGTGCTCAATTTTCTCAACAAGTTCACATATATTTTTTCTTTGTCCAAATTTGTTTTGGCACGCTTGGCTTACCGTCGCCTTGTGAAGTCTTGTGCACATTGGACAGATTGCTTTTAAGCAGTGCTGACAGAACTCCGATGTTGTACAGGGCATAGTACACGCTGGACAGACTGAGGGGGTTTCACCAGAAGGCAGCTGGTCGGAGCGGGTTGGTTCCTGGCTGGCTGCAGGGGCCTGGCTGAAATTTGCATGGAGGTGATGTTCACTCACCTCAGGCGACAACATGGCAAAATAAAGGAGTTTCATGTTTCACCTGAAAGTCTAGTTTAGGATTCAGTTGTACTGGGTCCAACAGTCATAGACAACCAGTTATCCGTTTAGGGCATACTTGCTGTATCATTAATCAGAGACCGATCAATTGCCTCCAAACAGTGTCGGTGGCATTTTAGATGAAAAACTGTCAAAAGCAGCACGATCTCTTTGTTGGTAACAGAAACCTCGTAAATTTCGTCGGCATGGTTTGAGTGCGGGATCGCGAATCTCCTATGGCCACTTTCACGCTAACTTTGTGCATAGTCGACAGTATAGCCAAGATGACTTTATGCTGAAGATGTTGTTCATTAGACTCCTGCTGACTAAAGTGTCGAGGAGAGTTCAGATATTTTCTGGGAATTTGGCATGCGACCTCCGTAGGCAAATTGGGTCGACGGTTATTAGGTTTGTCAAGGCAAAGATGACGCTTTGATCATTTTCATAGGGAACACGCATAACATTTTTCATTCTGTCACACATTTTTTAGACAAACAGGTCTTTTTCGAATTTTATTCCTGAAGGAAGGGTAAAATTGGGACTAAAAAATTTTCTACTTTTGAGATTTTTTAGGAACGTAAAATGCGCGTCCATAAAACACCATGTCTTTGCATTCACTGATGTTGCTCGTTATGTTTAGAACGCGAACCAAATTTAATGTACCCCATATAATGTCCTCTTAGTGGCGTATTGAAATATATAATTTTCTATACACAGAGAATTCTTTGCTTGTAGATTGCAAGCCCTGAATGCGAGTGCAACGGCAGGTCGGGTTCGAAATCATTTTGGAATTTAAAAAGTTTTTTGGAACCGAATCATACCCCTTCTACAAGTAGGAAATTTGAGGATGTGACTTTATATCAAATGAATACATGAAGGCATATTTTTATGAATGTTGTCTACGAAATATGTGTTGAATTTATAAGGGTGTTGAAAATCAATGAAAAAAGTTCACACAACACAAGTATTAATTTTTTGCAGACTGTAGTTTTTGGAGGCAGTTAAAAAGGAGTTAATTCAAAGGCTGGCGTTCCCAAGTAAATGATTTATCCTACGATTAAACTCCACGGTGATTAATATTATAACCCTAGTTAAGTAATCTTTTCAAATCGAAATCACATTTCAGTAGTTTGGTTAACATTTCATGATTAAGCACATCTACTATACGAGGACTTATGATCATCTTCTTTAATTGTGACTCACGGGTCAAGGTGTTCAGACGCAACTCGTTCATTTCCGAAAGTGAGCACGCGTCCATCGTCGAACATTTCCGAAACGACAAGAAAATCAGAAGCTGTAGAATATTAACCAGACAACAGACAGTATGGCGACGCTGGGGATTGCGCAAGGACACAGTACGCAGGTGTGCGGTCAGTCTGCCGGTCAACTGAGTCCTCAAACAGTGCGTGACCGATCTCATGAAATGTAAGCCGAAATTCTTAAAATGCGTCTTCGATTAGGATGGATTACCTAGGCAGGGTTGTAAATATGATAGGTGCGCAGCATAAGCCTATAACACTTTGGACTCACCAGGATTTCGGCTTTTGAATGCACTACTTTCTAACCTTCTGCAGAAACCGCGATCTGCAAAAAATGACTACTTAAGTAGCATGCATTTTCCTATTGATTTTCGATGGTCTTGTAAATTCAAATATATTTTATAGAAAACATGCACAAAAATCGCCTTCTTTTATTACTTTGATAGAAAATCACAGTGTCTTCATATTTTATACCCGAAGAAAGTGTATATTTAAGTCTTAAAAAAGTTTTCCAATTGCCGAATAATTTTGTGCCTGATCTGTCGTCGCATTAGGGTTTGTCGATTTCAGTCTGCAAGCTGCATGCTTTCCGCTTAAGAAAAATCACATATTTCTCTATGTCTTTAAGAAGGTACCACGCAGTGTCTCTAAAATTTTGTAATATATCCGAACTGTGTTGGTCATTTCATTAAGGAGCATTGGTAAACGGACATGTGCGGTCCTGTATGCATGGACATCGCACGGTCTTAAAAGTCTCATAAAAGTAAAATTTTTAAAAATCCAAATATACACGTTCTTCTGGTATCAGATATCAAGGAAATGCGATTTTCTACCAAAGGAGTAAAAGAAAGCATATTTTTACGCATGTTTCCTATAAAATATATTTGAATTTACAAGACCATCGAAAATCAATAGGAAGATGCCTGCTACTAGAGTTGTCATTTTTTACAAAGTTCAGTTTCTGCAGGAGGTTAAAAAGAAGTGCATTCAAAAGACGAAATCCTAATGAGTCCGAAATGTTATAGGCTTATGTTGCATACCTATCATCACTACAACCCTGCCTAAGTAATCCTTCCAAATCGAAGACGCATTTTAAGAATTTCGGCCAACATTTCATGAGATCGGACACGCACTGAACCGTTGGCAGATGCCAACAAACTCGCTGCATCTCCTGCTTCCAGACCAGTCAGCTTCCCAGAAGTCGAGAAGTTTGACGAAGTTACGGCGCTAAGAAAGCACCAAAATTATTTGGGTGCACAGGAATATCTAACAGTATCCGGCCATCTCAAGGACATTCTGTGGTAAACTATAAATCTAAATCACACATCGTCCCACATCAAAATTCTCCATGTCAGCTCACAAATTTATTTAAATAGACATGGCATAGCAGATGACATCTGGGCTTATAAAATGACAGTGAATATCATTTCTGCCATATGGATATCAGACGTAAGTCGGACGTTCATGTATTGGTCTGAATGAAGGGTAAAAATGTGCAATTGTGATGACGAAGAAGAGTCATCCAGAAAGAAAATTATGCCTTATATCCTGACGTTTATGACTGCATAGGAAGCTCAGTTCCGTGATGTGAGAAGCAGAAATTTGTCAATTGGCGTCATCATCTCGTCCGTGGGAGATGTGTCAACCAGCAGCGGACCGGCCTATGTCCTCGAGTCTGAATACAAATAAATGGCTGGGCAGTGGATCATTCCAAACCCCTTGGTCGATTCTTAGCGGGATTTATCGGACTCATTCAACTGCTGCGTGGTCTTTCCCCTGGCGGATGGCATTAAACTGTTTCGTAACTTTGATGATCCGTGAGGGGAACGCTTCTTTTTGGCAGGTGGCTGCCGTGTTCTTATACAAAATTCACTGAATCTCGTTCATTTTCACCAAGAAAATTGCAGGGGCAATTTAGTTCATGGTATGAAGTGGGTAATCGCTGACCCCCCGGCCTGGTTAAATCCATCCCTATTGGACTTCGACCAATGAAAAGGGGCCATCTCAAGGTCTTGGACGATGAGACCTGGGCAAATCGCCTAGTATACAACATTTTATACTATTGATTTGTGTCAAATAAACTCATATCTGCTCTCTATCACCGTTACCGTCAGTCTTCTGCTTCCGGCAGAATATAAAACACCTATGAATGATGACACATGTGTAGCCACTTGTTCTGAAGTGGTCACACAACCAGTCGACCTTGGATATTCACTTTTGTTTCTCGGTGCTCTAACCGCGTTGGCTATTTTCAACAGTCTACGTTCCTTTGATATTGGGAGATGGGAATGCAGTCATCTGCCGGCAAAAATCTAAATGCAGGCCACAATGGACTGTTATTTGAACAGGAGCTAAATACGAGTATGTGGGCCGAAGTTTAACTTTCACATCAGATCGAAGCTATTTCTATGGAGAAGGGCGGTCTCCTATACGGTCAAGGCACAAAGTTGTGATGTGTCACACTTACGGTTCTCGGAGTCGCAAAAAGCAACTAAGTGCGTACTGCTGATTGATAAAAATTGCAGAGACTCTAATTCAACATCCTTACGGAAGGTGGTTATAGTAAAACGCATATAGAATGTCTAGAGTCGTCATTCATATAAAATGGCTACTGACATCGTTGTTTTTGATATGACTGAAGAATGATCATTTTTTATGGAAGGGAGGTTAACAGCAGGATGACGAGGAGGTGAGATCGCTTATTCGGAACGATAAAATACGTCATAGTGACCAGTTCAGTAGATTAAAGAATCTAAAAATGGATTGAGCCTAAAATGTGCAATTTTAGCAGTCACGAGCACCTATATGCCATCAACGGTTTGCTCAGTGGCAAGCGTTATCGCTGCCGCACAGTTAGGCATGCTATGAGAACTTTTAACTGTCAGCCAGTGGTTACGTTTGCAATCTAGGGAATTTATCGACTAAAAAATCATGATGCTTCTTCCAACGCGAGGCTATTGATATAACCACATTTTAATGACAACTTCGGGTTTCCTGTTTAACCGCTACATCCTACTGCCACGACCAACCTCGGAGGTCACCCATTAGAAGTCCACATTCGGCGGGCAAGACTGGCTTAGCGGAAGTTCCCTTTCTCTGCCAGTGTGGCCAAATCATGGAATACCCTCCCCACAGATGGTGTGGTGTTACAATCGACAGAAAGCCTTATGTTCCAAAATGAAAAATAGCGATGAGAGAGCAAACTCAACCCTTGAAACTCACACCTGATTTGTCATACCTTTATGGGCACATTTAAATTATTTCAGTTCACATGGTTTTTCTGTACACCGCACTCAATTTTCCGTTGCAAATAAGGTGCTCAAAGTCTCACACATATTTCCTTTGATAAAGTGAACTGAACTGATTCCTTTCGTATTATTGGTTGCTGGTCAGAAGTGAGAAAGGGCCTTTTTACACCAACGCCTGAATCTCAATGCGGATTTTTTTACCAAAGTCCTGGCGAGATTATTAGGCTGCTTCGATTTCTAGGTAGGAGAGAATAGCAGCGATCACTCGTCAGCGGATAAAAATCTCGTAAACGGTGAAGATACATGATGTTCCAGCGATCGTGCCTCCTTCTTCGCGGTGCATGATGTATTAGCCCAAGAAATAGTAATAGTTGTAGTATTAGTAGCGCCATTAGAATTGGGGGCTGTGTAGGTGATTTCAAGACGCAAACAAGGAGTCTTGTGTCCACAAAAAAATTGCTTTTAAATTTAAGATTGCCAATCGTTTCTCGTCACTTATCTACTGTGATTGCCACTGCGATTCACGTTGGAGCTGCGAAAATCATGTTTGTTAAACTCCATAGTTGTGAAAATGTCGTCTGTAAACGTTCAGGTTGCTCTTGAAAATAACTACAGAAAGACGAGTCAGCCGAAATAGGTGAGTGGGTTAAATGAATCAGTCTTAAAAAAACGCTTAACTGATCTCACGCCACTCTAAGCTGACCAAAAATTAGAAAGAGTAGGAAGGTGTTATCTCCAGGTGCTTGCAAAAGAACCTGCAGTGAGACTCTAGTGCAAATCAGGCGAGTATCAAGTCACGCAATTTGAGAACACAAGCCCCTGTAGGCGTTTGTAAGCTCAGATCACAGAGCTGACACCATGTGACTATGAAAAGTTCAGCGATGCCAATCCGCTACATGGTGAAGTTATATTTAACCGTCTGTAGAGCAAACCACACGAATCACTCACATAAGTGCATGCAGCCACCACCCACCTAAGGCGTAGGAGGTAGAATGAAAGTTACAGTTTTTTTGATTCACTCAGGAATGAATGCGATTACTAAAAGGAAACCCTTTAGGAAAAACTATCTAGACTCGGTCCGGAAGCTGACGTGAATATTTAAGCCAAAGTTCATCAGCTTCGGCAAGAAACTAACGCAACATTCATAAACTGCCAACAGGAATTCAGCAGTATACACATATTGTAAATAATAGATGCTGTGACAGATTTCAAATAATTCACTTTGATCCAACTGTGAAAAACTCGGCGCCTCGGTGGGATTCGAACACACGACAGCAAGGGAAGGCTTTTGCACAGCCAACGCTCTAGCCATCTGAGCCACGTAGCCCCACCGTACGACGCGAGTTAAATCACATTTGGGTCACGCTTAACCACCAACCTACTTCAACGTCTGGAATCCACCAAATCGGGTATAGTTAACTGACTGCCCAAGCAGAATTTCCTATTTAATACATATAAAATCCATCAGATGGATACCAGGCTCATTTTGTAAAATTCCCTACACTGACCCAACTAAGCCCAAATACATTCTTCTCTAACTCGTCCGTCTCTGAAATTGAAAAGTTAGGATTTGCAAACGGAAGTAAATATATGCCAGAAAGCACACGGAAACACCGAGGGGGGGACTCAGAGAGAAGCCGAAATGATCGCAGCTGCATCACCCATGTGTGCTTTTGCGGTTAGTATTCAGAATTATGGAGGTTTCGGAAAATAAAAATGTCCCGTAATGGCGTGCCGGTGCATCTTGATCATTGCCCACAGTTTTTGAAGGGTTAAAGTGTCCAGAAGCCAAATCTATGTGTCTTGTTGGCAAATGCTGTCCCATGTTATGACTCTGATGACAAGATTAAGTGTTTCATTGGTAATAGAGGGGTTGTTGCCAAAGAATCCATGCAACCTCTGGGAAGACCATAAGTTCAAAATTCGGAGTCGATGTTTAGGCGTCGCCCCTATTAAAAAGTGAATCAGATAGACCGAGATTTACAGAAGACAGAATATGGGAGCGCCATCAGTAATCGTGGCGAAGCCCGGAAAATCGCCCATGTTCTTGGCATCATCAAAGCATCTTCCAGGGTGGCAGGAATGGTCTTCTGTAGACACGAAATTGAGAACATCTGTAAAAGGTATTAGGCGCGTCTTTAAGAAGGAGACACGATCGCCGGGACAAGAGCTTTATTAGCCTGACTTTCCGGATTCCTACTCGAATCCATCATCAGAGACAAAAAAGGAGTAACGGGTGGTTGTTGCACAAGGGGCTGCAACACCGACGCACGTGATGAAATTGCAGCAATTATCGACTCGATTGTCCGCCATAAAGCAATAATCAAACCAAGTGCGACGATCCCGGATGCAGGGGGGAGCCGTGAATGTTCATAGGTATGCGGTAGCATGGCTACTGCATCCTATAAATACCGCAGCCCCTTGTGCAACAACCACCCGTTACTGCTTTTTTGTCTCTGATGATGAAAATCGAGTAGAAATCCGAAACGTAAGGCTCATAAAGCTCTTGTCCCGGCGATCGTGTCTCCCTCTTCAAGACTACTTTCTGGGACTCGTCTCTTCGCTTCTATTGGCATTGGGCGCGTCTTCCTCCCAAAAAATTCCTCCTACTCTAACAGTCAACGTCCCCTCCCAGAATTAATAAATAAGCGGTGGTGTTGATGATGGTGCGGTTGGTGCAAAGCTGCCAGCTGACTGTCTGCGCCTAAGAGTAAGTAGGGTGTGTGACCCCCTCAGTGGCTTTATGAAATCTGCCTTCCTGGCGATTTGGACAAGGTGTGGTTTATAACGGTTTCCCTGGCAACAGGTCCCAAAAAATGCTATGCAGCATAGGGATTATGCCATTCACTAGCGTTACTGACCTTGGGGTTGTTCGTTTTGGACGGAGGGGTATGGTTAGGGTTGGTGATCGGAATTGTTTTATTGTTGATTGAGGCGAATAGGCGAGTTCCAGGAAGCAGTTTAGAAGACGAAGATGCGATCACTGGAACAAGAAATTCATTGGCCCGACGTTACGTATTCTCACTCGGACCCCTCATCAGAGACCATCGCAGATAAGGGTGATGGTAACACAAGGAGTGCATTATTTATAGAACGTTGCTGCCGTGAGACCATATACTAACTGTGATAAACAGCTCTTGCCATCACCGACGGGGCCGTAAGTGATGCGGTAGTGGCTTGTCAGTCCGAGTCCGAGTCGTTAATTACCGCGATTTCGTCAACCGTGTTGGATGCTGGTGTGATGCTAGTTGTTTACCGGATCTGAGTCAGTTGCAGACACAGCCACTACTTCGGAGAAACTGGGAGATTACTCCGGACGCGAATTGTCAAACAAGCAGCAGCAGTGGGACGGGGATACGCTAGCTCTCAGGTGGCGGCACATTCGGCGGGATCCGGCTATATTTTCAAGTTGCAAGAGGCCGAAATTCTCGCAAGGGGCGACAACCACGTGAGACACGAGCTGCTCGAGTCATGGTTCTCAGACCCGCAATCCATCCCGTTACCATATTTCGTGCTGAGATTTTCCTTGGGCAGGGTAATCAGTCACGTGGGGAGGGGGCGGGAGTACAATTATCCCACTGACAGTGAGTCAATTTGCTGAGCAATCTTCACGCCAGCATTCACCACGGTTGACAAAATTGCGCCCACTAACGATTCGAACGCGGACTGACAAGCCATCATCGCATCAACTACGACCCCAGGGTTATGACGGGAGCTGTTAATTACAGCACGCATATAATCCCACGGCAGCCACGTTTTATAAATACTGCACTCCTTGTGCTACCATTACCCTTATCTGAGATTGTCTCCGATGAGGGGTTCGAGTGAGAATACAAAACGTCGGGCCGAAAACTTTCTTGTTCCAGTGATCGCATCTTTGTCTTCTGAGTTGGTTTATTCACCAGGCTACGGTTTCCAGACTTGGAGTATTGTTTGCATTTGAGGTTGAGGAAAGATTTTTGGTGCAGGGTTAGGGTTTGAGAGTTGGGATTACTACATGATTTAGGGTTTTAGAATTAAAATTAGGGTCTTATGGCTTGGGTTAAGGTAACGATTAGTTTCGATTTTTCCCTAAAGGATTACGGGTTAAGGGTCAGGATTCACCACCCTTAACATGGCCAGGTTGTTGCTAGCATACAATGCTCTTGCCGATTTCAGTGTATATGAGAAGCGAATGTTAGGACCTACTACAAATGATAAAAGTAATCAACGAGGTTTGTTCCTGCAGTCCCACCTGAGTAATACTGTGTGGTAAGCTTTCTTAAACATTTTATTTGATGCGAGTACGCTGCATTTACAAATATCACGAATTCGCATCTTCCCTACAAGTTCATCCAGCGAGTGACTATGTCCCGGGGGAATGAGTGATTATACAGTGCGTGACCTATCTCATGAAATGCTGGCTGAAATTCTGAAATGCGTTTTCGATTAGCAAGGATAACTTGGTCGCGGTTGTAATACTGATTACCTCAAGGCATACTCTTATAAAATTTTGGACTCAGCAGGATGTCAGCTTTTAAATGAACTTCTTTTCAATCTCCTGTACATAGCGTGCTGGGCAAAAAATGCCTACTTAAGTAGCATGCATTTTTCCCATTGATTTTCGATGGTCTTGGGAATTAAAATATATTTTATAGAAACCACAAACAAAATATGCTTTCTCTTAGGTAATCAATAGAGAATTACGTCTTCGTTATATTTTATACCTAAGAAGGAAGTATAATTAAGTTTTAAAAAAGTTTTTTAATAGCCGAAAAACTTGGAGCCTGATTATTCGTCGCATTAGCGCTTATTGATTTCACTTTACAAGGTGCATGCGTTCCGCGTATAGAAAATCCCATATTTTTCTGTCATTAAAGAGATATCATACAGGGTCCATAAAATTTTGCAACGGATGCGGACCATGTTGTACATTTAATGAGGAGCAGTGGTAAACGTCCAGGTACGATGCTACGTGAATGGACATATCGCGGTCTTAAAAAGTCTCATAATATGAAACATTTTTAAAACCTAATTATACTCCTTCTTTAAGGATAAAATATAAAAAAGACGTTATTCTCTATTGATCGACTAAAAGAAAGCATATTTTGTTTGTGATTTCTATAAAATATATTTGGATTTCCAAGACCATCGATAATCAATGGGAAAATTTCATTCTACTTAAGTGGGCATTTTTTGCCCAGCACGCTATGTACAGGAGATTAAAAAGAAGTTCATTTAAAAGCCGACATCCCGCCGAGTCCAAAATGTTATAAAAGTGTGCCTTGAGATAATCAGTATTACAACCGCGACCAAGTAATCCTTTCTAATCGAAAACGCATTTCAGAATTTCAGCCAAAATTTCATGAGATTGGTCACGCACTGTACATGTGCAGACATGCGACATTTTACGGACGATGACGACCGGTTGACCACCGCTGACAACGATAGCCACAATGTGTCCCACAGCAGGGTAGACGCAGAGACGGCGGTTCGCGCCGGAATTAGTAAATGACAGCAGTGCACGCGCTAAACATCTGTTTCACTCTCTTCTCCCAAAACCAACTGATTTCGGTATCAAGACATGGTCAGAATGACCGGAGGCGGGAACAACCGAAGGGAATGACACAGCTAAACAGCCGGTCTAAGCGTGTCATACATGCCTGGTGCGCGCATGATAGACCGGGATTTCGCCAAAGCATCCAAAAGGGCGGCGCGGCTCTCAGAGCCCACAACTGACCGTCCATTGAGGGTTGACCACCACCACCACCACCACCACCACCACCACCACCACCACCACCACCACCACCACCACCACCACCACCACTGCCAGCGTCATGTGGATGTATGCGATTTCGTATGGCGTAGAATCTGACGTTCAACACTCTAGTCTAGACTGAAAACTCCTGATAATCCAGACATTACACATGGAACACCATAGGTATTATCCGTCCACAGAGCTCAGAGATCTAATGTGCAAAGCAGTCCAGTAAGAAAATATGCCAGGGCCAGTCTTCCAGTAGAACTTTACGGGCTTCAGCTAGAGGCGGATGTTAGGCAACGGCGTGAAAACATTAAAGGTACTGATGAGGGAACTTGCATTTCTTCCTCCCCTTGTCCAGATACCAAATGGATTAGAGTTTCGATGTTGTGTGCCGTATATACTTCGGGTTGCTCGTTTCTAAACGGAAGAAACACATAGCAGTTCAGCCACTTAGCGTAGAACTGCCAGAAATGCGGATTTATCGGGAAGGCGAACAAATGGAACGAACTTACCACAACCAGGACCGGTTGGCTAACACCATAAGCACGCAGTCCTTAAAGAACAGTCAAGATGGTCTGCGGACTTTTAGGGCGTGCTCAACAGGTAGCCGTCAACCCACGGGAGCCTAGTAGTTCAGACTGCCTTTTGTGGCTTTCGCTTGATGGACGTTTGAATGATGGCTGTATTGAATTGTAATTATTCAGAAAAAAGCAGGATTCATGGACTTTTCAGTGAGGTGTCTGGTAGAAGGATACGCGAACACGAGGCTGCCTGGGTGCAATCAAGAGCCGATGTCCAGAATCATTCAATTCACAAGAATTTGCTACTATCATTCTATCGCCCGTGGCGCCATTCGTCCCTAATGACAGTCCTGCGCAGTCCGTGCACTCGAACTCATACCCTGCGTCCACCACCAACGCTCCTCTTCCTCCAATCCCAGTGGCCAAAGCACACCGACCTTTTTGATGCGAAAGGCCTTGGTACGATGTGCGCTTCTAACCTTTTCCACCCATTAATGCTCCAGTGTAACTGTATGGATTTGATGTCGAATTGCAGATAATATATATGTTTGTCGAATTTCCTTTTCAGGCTTAACAAAGGAATATCCGGAGTGTTTTCAAAAAAGTAAAATAGGCTTCAAGCAACACCATCATCACGTGTCGTAAGGACAGAATGACTGGCGTCAACTTATTTGCCATCGTAAATCCCCTATGCACTAACCGCAGGTTGCGAAGGCGTTTGCTGTAAAGTGAGCACTAAGCCAAACGTTCTGACACGAAGCCACAGACTCATTTGTTGTCGTTCGCAAACAGGACTGTTCGAATTCCCATTGATAATGGGGCGGCGTCCCGAAGTCTATCCTGATTGAGTGGGTGGGTGCAGACTTGTCGGCGGTGGACATAATAAACGAAAGATGCAACTGTGGTAGACGACGGTGAGAGACTGAAATGACTAGCCATGGTCAGCCAGCCAAATCCCAACCTCTAGCCTAAATACAGTACGACCGGCAGCGTCCTTATTCCTTCCTGAAATCAGGACAGATGAACGAACAGGGGTTCCACTTAACCTAGGGTCGAAAAGTAGGAAGGCACCCAGGCGACCGCGGGATCAAACATGCTAATGTTTGATCACGCAGGCACCGCCACGCTAGTCGTTTTAATCCCCCCTAAGCGCCGGTTGCCGGCACCTTGCGACATGCCCAACCCATTGTATTTCCCATACGAAAAGAACAATATATAACCGAAGAATTGCCTGTGGGTGCGTTAGAACCACACTTCAGGTCACGAAAGCGCACAGATTTGCAAATCACACCTCACAAATGTCGATGAAACGCCAGGTTCTCTAAAAATGATCTATGTGCTAGCAAACTGTCTTTCACGGTTAGCATCAGACATGCGATTAGTTTTCAAGTGCGACGATCTCTGTTTAGGAGAACTTTCGAGGGTAAATTACGCTCCTCGCGAAGAAAAAACACACCGGAATTGTGCAAACGACGTTAAGGACAGGTAATAGCATAGGAAATTGCCTGAAGATATCGAAACGCCCATTCTTGCTTAACTTTATGGACGTTCACCCTGATAAAAATTGCATAGACACTCTAACTACACAAGAAAAGAACACTTACTCTAAGGGGTAAGAAGTGCGAGCAGAACACGTAACGTTTAAGATACCCCAAATTATCATATAAGTTTCTGTCTTTAGGTTTCATGAGTCAGTTCACGTACTGCACATAGCCCACCTGGTAACAGGTAAGGTAAGGCAAATGGCCGGGTTGCTAACCCTCCAAAGTCCGCAGCTCTGGCAACAACGTGATGCCAAACTGTTTTTCCAATAGGTTCGCCTCCGAACCCTTTCTGCCACCCAGAATACGCAGCTGCCCTGCTCCACTCCGTGAAACCGATTTAGTTACGCCCGCGGCAATGCCAATGCAAAGTCTCATGCGTTTGTTCGCATATCCACTGCTCATCTTCCACTGAATCAGCCCAGTGCCCAGCACTCATCAACGGATATACATACTTTGGCAAGCAAACTCACTTTCACTGTGCTCCTATAGAATGCGCTAAAGCCTATAGCGTCGCTGTATCAGGGTGACGAAAAATCATATCGGCGCTGTCAAGCCTGGATTTCGCCTGAACAGCCTTTCGACTTTATGCAGCCAGGCACAATTCTAGTGTGAGGAAGTGAAGAAGAAGAAGAAGAAGCTGAACAAACAGAATCTCACTAGGTGAAGATTTTACGAATTTCGGCTGGACGGGTAGGAAATGGCAGCGACATCAATAGTTATGAAAGCATTCGACGCAGAAACTCACCGCTCTCTGGAGATATGTCTGAACAGAGATCGTGCTGGAGATTTGGAGCCTTCGCTCGTGGATGACTTCCCGTCCATACTTCTAAACGGTAGAAGGATAGACATAATGCAATTACCTAACGTAAAACTGCCGACATCATTATTTATCAGCAGTAAAACCTAGGAAACGACAGCCAGGCCAAGTTGAAAAATACTATAAGGGTCTCATTCAACAGACCCGTGTGTAACAGCGACCAACAGGATAGCCGACGCAGCAGTTAGGAGTCTTAAGCAAACGCCTTCAAAGGAAGCTGGTGCATGAAGACCTCCGCAGTACTTTTTGTTACCGAATCAGATATTTTCTCCGTGTAGGATTCCCAAATGGGAAACTGGCGCTCTAGTCCGTAACTATCGAGCAACATGGACGGCAACAAGGCTGATTACATACAGGCCGGATACGCAGAGGGCTTACCGATTGCACCACTGAAATCTGTGTTAGCAATGTGTGCGTCGACAGACACAGAGAGATGGCGACCATGTTTAAACTCACTGTCACCGGCAACTGGTCGTGGCTGACGTCAACTTATTCGAAAGGATCACACATGCGTCTCATCAGTACCCCTATCGGGCAAAATTTTGCAGCGCAAAACCCTCTTTGGAATAGTCGGATTTAGGAAGTCTTGAATACTCTTTAAACACTATGACTAAACGTACAGCTACGGCCACGCTCGAAAACTCCCCGTCTGTAAGTATGTTCTTTCTTCCCAAGCTCCCCCACAATTCTCACGATGCTCTGACACTCACTGGCCAGACTTCACCGTCAACTATACAGTCTTCGTCATCATTGTTGTACACGTTCGCATAGAACGGAATCGCTGGTTTGTCAGTTTATTAACTACACCGTCACAAGAACGGCGGCGATAGCGGCAGCTGAATTACTGTATGTCGGTATTATGGGCTAAAGAGACTGACGCATATAGGGTAAGCCAGTTCAAATGTGGGCTGGGACTCTTAAGGGAAGAGGTAAGAGTGGTGTCCCGCCTACGTGCACTTCTGAATACTGAAAAACGGACTAAATTACCTATCTGCCGTAGACCACTTCTGCTACACAACATAACATGCTCTTATTTGATTAAAGACGGAGAAGGAAAAAAGTACATAAACTCACGATATGTGCGTCTTGCACGATGGATTGCGAGTAAGTCGATGACTGAATTGTGCTAGTTATTTTAAACTATCATACCGAGCCACAGGTAAGCCAATAACCTCGGCAGCTATACCGTTCGTAGACTCAACGTGTTCCCAAAGCCAATAGCAGCAAGATGCTCGAATTATGAAGGTCACCCCAGATAACTAATCAAATAAATGCATTTTTTCTGCATTATAATCCTTTTTTTGTTTCAAAATCGGCGCCTTTGAGCAAGCCGCACGAGTAGTAGATCGAACTCATGCACGAAAATCATGCAAATTGCAATAAATTTGAGTAAAAACAGGTCACTGAGTCCTATCTCTATTTCTTGCAGAATCGTGGAAAATATATTATAGAAAGCGTTGATGCAATTTCTAGATCAGAATCACCTTATCCCCGATGCCTACTACGGCTTTCGCAGTGGCAGCTACTGTTTTAAGAATATGCTCATTTCATTTGATCACTAGACCAAAGCATGCGATGAGGGCGCTATGGCGTACGCCATTTACATCGACTTCAGCATGGTCATCGACAGCCTTCCTTACCAAAGCCTCCTGCATACACTGTGCAGCAAATGAGTTCGAGGAAGCTTCCTTCTGTATCCACCAGCGACTAAGCAGGGACCTAGACTGTTCGATGATAGAATGGACTATGGCATCTTATACACACTGCGTGACAAACGTTACCCACAAACCAGCCTGAATCAGCTCCAGCACTGTTCACAGCACTGGCTCATGCTCTTCAATGCATGCAAGTGCAACGTTCTTCCAGTCAAAATCTGCAGAGTCTTCAGCCTTAAGATTTTCTTTCTAAGCGGTGTACAATTGCAACTGCTTGACAGACAGACAGACAGACAGACAGACCGTATCTCGTCCGGAGAGCTTTTTCGAGGCTTGATAAAGACAGGTTCGCCAAAATATCTGCAACCTTAATGTGACCGCACCTGAGATACGCTATACAGGCATGGAGATCTTGGAATGCAAAGCACTCTGTCGTCCTAGAGAAGACCCAGAAGAGGACGATAGGATGATCAGGGGTCTAGTGTTGCTGCCCTATGAAAACAGACAGCTGGACTCTCATTCCCACTTGCTTCAAACCATCAGTTTGTGATAAAAGCCGTTGTTTGGAAGGCTACTAATTGACAGGACGAATCGATTCTTGTGGACAGTCCTGTGTGCACGGGGGTAACTAACCGAAGACTGGAAGTCAGGCTGTAATGGCTTCTTTATGTAGTTCTCTCCACTCAAACGTAATAAAGGCCGCTTCCCTCGTTAAGCGAAAACTCGGATACATGTGTGTGTGTGAGAGAGAAAACAGGTCGTGTGTAAAACATGTACATGGTTCATTCAACTTCGTCAGCCAATGCATCCGTTCATCCTGAATCTTCATGCTGGAACACCTGGAAATCACTGAAGGGTGAGATTCATCGCCACTTTTCTCCCATTGTGAATTATATTTAGAAAGGGATAGAGTCCAGTTTCTTCAAAGAGGACTTTCTGTCTCTGGATGCAGAATAAGGAAGTTATCTACACAGAGTTTGGGCCTCAGAGGATGTAAGACCACGTGGTTAGATGGTAGTTGATAGCCCTCCCGGTACCGAAAACTCCCAGCTACCTGACTTACGGGACCGGTGGTAATAGGGGATATACGGGTGGGGCAAATGAGTGGAGGCTTAAATGGCGCTTGTAGGGAATGCCTGGAATTGACGATCCTGATAAAGTGAAAACCTAATTTAAATAAGGTGAAAAATGCGAGGAAGGTTTATTGTGTTAATTTCCCACGACTGCCTTCCTGTTCACCATCAGAAGTAGACGATAGGCAGATGTGCCAACAAATTTAATATCTTAAGCGCACTTAAAACTCAATAGTTCCTTGGCGTTTGCGCCAGTATGTGGCCGCTATGTATGTCAGTCTGTTCTGACTGGCGTTCGTCTCTTCCATTTCTCCTTGAAATCTTTGTGCGCGGCATCCAACTCGATGTTCCGGTTGATTTGTGATTCATGTGAGTCCATGGTCTCGTGTAACTGTCAGCTTTTCTTGAAAGGGCACACAGCGACGATGTGAGTTTAATCAATAGCCGAGGTGCGCTTGGTGTCTGGAGTATGCATGGCTACTTGAGACAAGTGTTCTCGCCTCTACACCGCTAGCTGATGTTCGTGAAAGGATGTAGAGCAGATTTTCCAGTCTAACTTTCATAAACAACATCACATGCATCACAAGGAATTTTGTGTACAATTTTTTCCTTGTCCAGATAGTCAACTCTGAGCGTCTAGTGTAGAAGCTGAAGGCTCAAAATATTCGTCGGTCAGTGTGGCACTTTAATTTAATGCCAAACAACGAGTTTAGGCACTTAAAATGTAAGGCAGGGTGTGCGGGTATTTGCTTGGGCATCTGATTTGAATTACGTAATTCCTTTGGGTTAGATGGTAGTTGGTAGCCCTCCCGGTACCGAAAACTCCCAGCTACCCGACTTACGGGACCGGTGGTAATAGGGGATATACGGGAGGGGCAAATGAGTGGAGGCTTAAATGGCGCTTGTAGGGAATGCCTGGAATTGACGATCCTGATAAAGTGAAAACCTAATTTAAATAAGGTGAAAAATGCGAGGAAGGTAAACACTTCGGATCTGACTGACGTATGAGATGCCTTGCTGTTGTAGTCTGAACCCAAGAGGTAATAAGTGCGCGATGTCGTAGGTGAAGTGCGCCCAGTTCAAACCCAGCAATGCCGAAACGCCCGGGGGAAGTGCAGGAAAGGATCGCTAACTGGCCATGGCGGTGTTTACAAGGCGTCACAGTTTACAGCCAAACCCCTGCGACCAAATACAACCGGGCTGTTCGTAAATGCGGGGGGTGGAGGGCAACACTCTGTCAATATGACTGATGCAGTGGAGGGAGTATC
The DNA here is from genome assembly GCA_902702965.1 of Spirometra erinaceieuropaei. Taxonomy (NCBI): domain Eukaryota; kingdom Metazoa; phylum Platyhelminthes; class Cestoda; order Diphyllobothriidea; family Diphyllobothriidae; genus Spirometra; species Spirometra erinaceieuropaei. The sequence goes on from CACRXP010000084.1 coordinate 671,630, forward strand.
GGTTGACACCCTAACTGCGCGTCGGATGTCTTTTTGTACACGATCGCACCGGACTTTACTGGAGGTCCGGAGTAAAAGGACCCAAGGATGCAGGCAAACCGACGAAACGGAGACCCGCGCCAATCCGCCTAGGCTAGTACCTATGCAATTAATCTGATGCAGGTAATACTGTGCGCACATGCAACTAGAAGCATAATGGGAAGCATGATGAATTATATTCCGTTTAGGATAAATCTTTCGCCTTTTACTAAAGATTTTCGTGTGGGGGTGCAATACAATGAGTCTATATAGACAGTCTTGCAGCGCCTCGTTCTCGGGGCGGTTAAAGTAAAGAAGAAAGTCATCCTGACAGGGCCTCTGTGCGTTCACCCCCCAGACATAATGAGAACGTTATCACAGATACCGAAATCGAGCCAGTAGTTACAATTGTAGAATCAGTGGGCAGGGCTACCAACTACCATCCTGCCGACCGCGTCTTTAGTTTCTTCAGGACCGCCACGGGAAGGTACTCGGAGATCGTGGATACCACCGTGGTTCCCAGGATTTGCTGGTAAGTACGGTTGTTTATCGTGAGTAATTTGCTGAAGTGGTAGCCTGATCGATATTTCGTTTAGTTCACTAGATTGCTGGCGACTCTTCTTGTCACCTACCGTGCGCAAAAGCATACTCCATTTGTAAAGCGTAGATGTGTACGATTACATATCGATATGCAGTCGCAAAATAAGCACATGTTTCTCGTTGACAGTATACAGGTATGCAGGCAAGCCGGAAAGCGAATTGGCGATAGGGAGAAAACGATAGCTGGATAAAGGATGCTAATTTAATTAACCGTAGGAACGATATACTAGCGCTTGCGGGGCCAAGAGACAACACTTTCGCACGAGAGAATGATTAGATAGAAGGAAGGGTGTTGTGGCTATTAGGCGAGACTGATGGGTGCCACACGTCTTTCAGATTGTTTTTCTCCGAAAATCGCTCATTTATGAGCGCGAAACGTAAAATGAATGAACAGTCCTCCCCAGAGTTCACCATATCATAACAGGCCACTAACGGAACTGAATGTTCTAATGCATAAGTAAATAGGAAACACGGTCGAGTAGTTGTCGGACGCGTGCAGAAGTCTACCGTCAGAAATCGGACGATCGACAGTTATACTGAGGATTGGGGCCACATGTCTGCAGGTAATTTTGCAGGATTCTATGTGCTGGCATCAGATTTGTACACTGGTTGACAGAGTTCTCATTATCGACCCCTGCTCCAGCCAATTCACTTTTGATGTGGACCGCAGCAAGGTTAAACCGATGATCCGTCAGAATGGTGTGTGCCGCCATTTGTGACAATTCGTCAGCTTGTCGCGCATTCAGCTTATGTTCGTGCATGCACGTTCAATCAGAGCCGTTGAATTACAAGGATAGTTTAGGCACGGCGTGCGATGTACCAACCCAAATTGCTCCCTGGTGATCACTCAGTCTCTGTCGTTTATGATACTGCTGCGCATGGTAGCCCTCAACCTGCTCCCGAAACAGTGCGCTCGGACGCCTCTGAAACGTTCTCAAGGTATGCCAGAGTCTCCCACGCGATCGGCGGCCTTCGGTCAGGTCCACCGGTGGCAAACGCCTCTTGAACTCCACCAGACTTACGGATTGTTTCAGCGAGTCTGATGAATCCACCTGCAGAGATATAACATATAGTGGGTATGCTAACTCATGAAATGTCAGCCGAAATTCCGAAATGCGTTTCTTTTCCAAAAGATCGCCCTAGTAGGATTGTAAAATTAATCATCCTGCAGCACAAACCTATAATAATTCAGTTACCCCAAGATGCGGGCTTTCGAATGAATTTCTTTCCGATCGCATGAAAAAACCACAGTTTGGGAAAAGTAACTACTTATGTTGCATGCATTTTTCTAATTGATTTTCGGTGCCCTTTAAATTAGACTTCATTGAGAACGCATAAAATATTTATTTTTTCACTCAGTCGGTAGAAAATAACTCCTTCTTCCAATGTTACGCATAAACGAAAGGCATAATTTGGTTTTAAGATAGCGTTTCCGATTTCCGAATGATTTTGAACCCGAAATGCAGTTAGACTTACACTGAGGATTCTCAAATTACAAGTTTGTATTTTTCGCGAACAGAAAACCATGCATTTGTCTGCTGTATTAAGAACGGATGATATGAAGTTCATAAATTTGAGAGCATATTGGAGCTACATTGTTACCCTTACAGGACACGTAAGTAAATGCAAAGGCACGATTTTTATGAAAGATCAGTTCACACCATTAAAAATCTCATAATTAGAAACTCTTAAAACCCAGTTATACCCTTTCTTCAAGTAAATAATTTCGGGAAGACGTTATTTCCTACCGAATAAGTAGAGGGCTGAATTTTTTATGCATGTTTTCGTTAAAAATAATTGTATTTTTAAGGGTATCCAAAAACAACGTAGGGTATTCATGCCATATAATTAATTCTTCTTTATACAATGTACTTTTAGCATGAGTCCGGAAAAAAATTCGCTCGAAAGTTGGCTTCTCGAGTTAACTGAATTATTCTAGAGTTACGCCGCGTGATAATTACCTTTTAAACCCTACTGATGTAATCTTTTCGATACGGAGGCGCATTTTAGATTTTCGGTTAACATTTCGTGAATTGGCAAACTTACTGTACAACTTCCCAATGATTGCTGCGAAAACTAGAAGCTGACGCTCCTGTCCTTCCTCCATCGTAAATGGTGACAGTTCGACCATCGGTTTCGATGATGTGCACCGTGTGCCCCACAGTTGCAGCAGCAATGGGAGCAGGGACGGTGACTTACGCAGGGGTTTATAGTGCCGGTAGACTTGCGTAGCATCTACCTACACTCTCTCCTCCTCCCCCGCCTGGACCTGGTGTCAAGACAGAGTCAAGAAGACCGGAGTCGAGGGAGGCCGCAGGTGGATGGCTCGGACGGATCCTCACCTTGGCGTTCCACCACACCCCCTGGTCCACACAGCAATAACCAGGATTTCAACCAACACAACAGAGATTTGGAGGCTGGCACGGCCGAAGCCGCACCTGGGCGTGCCGCCAACGCCTGGCTCGGATCCCACACTGTGGTGAGAGTGCCATAAAGGCCACATTAAAAAGGAGCCATTGCAGCCTGACTCTCAGACCGCCTCCAGTGTAGGAGGAGGTCCAAGGTACCCCGTAAATGTTACCTCGTAAATGGTATATCTGGCAGGATGGAATTAGGTTATGGAACTTCGGCAACATCTCCTTCCTGAGGATGACAAACGTTTCTTCGACATGACTGCGCCGAACGATCGACACCTGGTACATGAAGGCTGTTTTTCTACTCGCTATGGAAAAGTTATGTCGTTATACCGGATGTTTGGGTGGTCATTAGACTCCCCTTGACTTGATCAAAGCAGAGTTAGTTCTTGCGAACTCTTAATATCGTTAGATATTTTCTAGATTTTTTATACCAGTAGTAGAAATGGTGTCCTTGGGGTCTGTTTCGTCATAGAATTCGTCAATATTTGTGAGAAAATGTGGGAACCTTGATGCCGCATTTCAAAAAACAACGGGTTCAACGTGGTGTCAACAATTGAGGTACTTAACCTGAGTGTTACTGCCTCCTTCCTCCTCTTATTCACACATCCCACTTGTATGAAAAGACGAACCGTAATCGACATTTTTAATCGTTCCAATATTTTAATTTGTACCTTGTTCCCATATAAATGCACGTGCCCGATGCAAATTCACTAAATGCTTGCATATGCTCCCCAAATGCTCTTCCGAAACTTCTTATCCCTTTAAATCTTCAGTCCTGATATTCACACTTCTGGACTATAATCGATCCCGTCACACACAATATTCCGGTCAGTTTACGAAGTGCGAGTAGATGGTTTTAATCTAGATCAGGTGATTTGGCGTGCTTCTGTTGGACGCATGCCGACAGTTGTTGTTGGTGGAGAGGAGGAGGAACTTGATTCCAGTGTGACTGCCAAATGAAAGAACACAGAAAAGACTGATGAATTGTTCAGTTGTTCGTCTCTAGTGCCACCATGTTCACCGTCGCTACCACTGATGGGCGTCAGGACAACCACCTTAACAGAAACCGCTAGACGCTCAGTAATGCGCTGAAAAATAGCAGACGTCTCCAGCTCTGCGCAGTAGTTCAAACCATCTGCAGACGGTATGAGGCTTTTTCAACTGGTAGCAAATTCGGCGGGCTGTTGTAAGAAGTAGTCCGTCTTACGTGTCTGGGATGGTGCGCCTAGTTATACTTACAATGAAGCAAACATCAGTGTGATAACCCGGCCTGATTTCTTTTTAATGCAGGTAAACTAACGTGTTCCTAAACTTTTTCTCAAATTTCCAACTTCGAAGCGGAAAGCACGTGTCGGCAAGTTTGTATTTGATGTTGCATAAAAGGAATGCAAAAAAACACATTTCGCATGAAACTCCAATAGGGGAAAATTACATGCACGATAAGGATAAAGTCTTGTGGGTATTGTGCTTTCCGACACAGTCATCGGTCGCATCTTGTGTTTTCAGGAGACCTAAAAAGAATTAATAAGATGTCTTTAGGGAAAGTCAATGCAATCTTCGGGCTGTAGTTCTATGAGCGGCGACGATTGATTCACCTATCCAACGGTAGGTTACTTTAAAAGATATGCTGAGTGTTAGCACGCCAATTACTAAGGATCAGAAGCAGAGCAGTTTATTGATTATCAACTGCACCTGCGCTAAACACCAACGAACAGTTCCGGTGCGGCGGCTGAAGCCGAATTGACTCAAGCGCGGGGCAGCACTTCCAACTGTTGACCAATACCAAAGTCCACAATTCTATTAAAATAGTGGTCCTCGGTAGTGCTGATGTCGATGAATTGGTTTACGAGACAGGACCCCCCCCCCTAAAAGGGGCCACGTGATAGATGCGCTGTACTAACACGGAAGCCATATCGGATTCTGGCAGGCATTATCGGATTGCACACCATAACAAATGCCAAGATCTCGGGGGTGCGTTGGCATACTCGGTTGCCGGCAGACGTCGCGCACACTGGGACCTCTGATGCCCCCATTGTTTGTGTTGGTAGAAATCCTGGCCATTTGTTAAGAGGACCAGGGGGTGAGACGGAACGCAAAGGTGAGGATCCGTCCAAGCCATCCACCTCCGCTTTCCCCCGCCTTTAGTCTTCTTAACTCTGTCTTGAGACCGAGTTCAGGGGAAGAAGGAGGAGAGTGCGGTAGATGCAATGCAAGTCGTTGATTACTAAAAACTTATTCACGCACAAGTCACCGTCCCTGCTTTCATCCTGCTATGGAGCATACGGTGGACGTCGTCGGAATCGACGGTCGAACCGCGGGTTTGAGAGACGCCTGTCACGCATAGGTGTACCCTAACACGCCCGATATAACTGACTATATTTTCTTGGATCTCACATAATTGAAAGTGCAACAAACATCAAAACTGGAAGGGCGCATTGCGATTTTTCTCCCATTCTAGGGAAAAAATACATAACTTTTCCTGTGGGCAACTTTTCAGTGTCCAGTATCAGCTGTGGTAGCTTAAATAACGTGTGATTTATTTAAATGAGGACCTTACTACTGTTCTCGGGTAAGGTATGTTATTCCAATGTGCATCAGAGGCAGTAGCAGATCAAATCACCTCTTGATGGATGGCGTGATGCGGCGCCACCGCCTAACGGGTACAGCACGGTTTATAGACTACTTATATATTTCAGATTATAGGTTCGAGGGTCTTGAAGCTCACTGTTGAGATACAAAACAGAAAATGCCCATCCACGACGAAAATTCAAGTGAAACAAACAAAAGGTAGTCTAAAAAGAAATGAATTAAACGGTCAGTGAGAACGTACGCAGTCGGATGTCACAGGAACAGGCCTCGATCAAAGTATCTGACAATCTTTCTTCGAATCATTCTTTTCCCCACACTTCTTTTCATCCCACCGTGTATGGCTAAAACTGTAAATAATACTTAACAGGCGTTCGGTAATTTTGCATTTTAAGGAGGCAGCATGGTCCATAGGCATTGCGGAATTTTACGAATAACTAGGTCCCATTTTTACAATTGCTGGATAACGTATGATTTTCCTTAAATTGAAGTTAGGCCGGAAAACACAAATAATTGATACCACAAAAATAAGGCTTTAATATACTAGACAATCTGTTGGTGTCTAAGACTGAGTGATAATCTTTTTCGAGAGAAAATTGTGTTCAGACATAATTATAAATGGGAAATGCGTGAAGTAATTTATTTTATGCATAGGCCGCTAGTGATTTAAAGTTATACGGGCAGCCGTTATCAATGGAAAGACAGTTCTACTTATGTAGTTATTTCAGTGAGGGTGAAATGCATTAGCAAATGAAAGAACGCGCAATTAAGTATCAGTATCTTCCATGTCGATAAAAATTGCACGAAGTCTTACGCAATTTACTATAACAGGAAATTAATTTTAGGGCCGGATTCAATCTCTCAGCAGTTGGGACTACTACTACTACTACTACACTTGCATGCCAATATATATGGTAGAGGGGCGGTCATCGATTGTGTAACGAAACTCACTTCTCTCATAGTGCCACACGGATCTCTCAAGCCCAACCAGCAACCACACATCGGCATGCAGTATAGGGAAAATTAAATTTCCCACAAAGACAAGAGGAAATGGAACGGCAATTTCTGGCTTATTATCCGTCGCCAGCCAACCATACACAATCTCAGGGAGTGAAACACCACGGACTCGATCCAGCGACCTGTTGGTTAAAAGCCCAACGTCCCTTACTAATGATCCACGGCTCGTAGCCATGCCGGTTGCGACCAGGTATATACAACGGCAGTAAAGCGCTGACCGATCGCGCTAGGGAAATCACTCGTCCATTTGCGACCTGGCACTCACTCTGGATTCCAGCCATCAGCCGCATAGGGAGGCATAATATGGGTAGGATATCATTACAGACAAAGGCAAAGGAGTCTGAAATGGCCATTTCTGGCTTATTAGCCAGGTGATAATGAATGCGTGGAGATTTACACAATACCGTGGGGGACTTATTCAGCTTTCATTCAGCTTATCATAACCCTGACCACCACCTGGCACTTGAAACGCAAATAGGCATTCGTACGCTGTGTCGCAATAGCTTAGTCGACGTCGACCTTGTACTTGGTTATCTGTTCTTTACCTTTGCCACTTATAAAGATCTATAACTAAACGTAATCCAAATCAAAAGAAAAGTGTAAAATAATTTAACGGCAGAAACGTCCTCTCTACAAACCGAAAATGGTATGTTCACGACCGCGTCTGTCGGTTCTGCTTAAATTTATTAGGCACCGATCGGCCTGACATCATGTCGCGGTTTGTTTCTACGACGTTCACATCGGTGAAATCAAGCGAAAGTCCGTTTCCCTTGTTGAACCCCATCTCATTCTACTCAAACGAGTCAAGAATAAAACGAAACCCTGGAAAACTGTTTTGGAATCTATACTCGAATGTAGGCTGCTGACAAACCGCCATATAATAATTCATACTAATTCTGAAACGATATTCAGATGTAAAATTCACTCAGGCACCATTATCAAACGTTATTTAATTCGTACTTTCATATTTACTACGTTTTCAGTATGAGAATACATTCCTCACACCTAAAAAAGAAGTTTACTAAATGACAGCCATTTTTGACGTTTTCGGGATATTGCGCTTTTCTAAAAAAATCGGCCTTACTAGACGACGCAAAATTGACTTTAATATTTTTTATGTTTTCAATTCTTTTAAAATTGTTTTTAATTAACAAAGACATTGGATTCATAAATTGTTGTCGGTTTGCGAGTGATTGGCAAACATTCGTAAATTTCGACACCTTTCGTGAATTACGTCACGCACTGTATATTCAGAAGAGAATAACCGACAAAGACAAGAGAAACTAGAATGGGGATTTCTGGCTTATTAGCCGTCGTCGGTTAGCCATACTCAGCCTGAAATGTGCAACCCCCTGTGGCACACAAATTGGCAAGAACTCAAACGCCAACCCCCTTTGTGCCTTTGGGCTCTTTCGAATCTCACCAGAAACCGCAAAGCGGCGCATAATAAAGACAAAATGACATTATCAACAAAGACAACGAGGATCTAAATGGCCGTTTCGAGCTTGCTATCCTTCGTCGACCAGCCACACCCGAACACGACGTGTGTAAATTATGGGACTCGATCTCGCGACCTTTTACAGTGCGTGACCTATCTCATAAAATGCTGGCTGAAATCCTGAAATGCGCTTTCGATTAGGAAGGATTACTTGGTCGCGGTTGTGATACTGATTATCCTAAGGCATACTCTTATAACTTTTTTAGACTCGGCAGGATGTCGGCTTTTGAATGCATTTTTTCTTATCTCCTGCAGAAAACGTGCTCGGTAAAAAATGACTACTTAAGTAGCATGCATTTTTCCCACTGATTTTCGATGGTCTTGGAAATTCAAATATATTTTATAGAAACCGCAAACAAAAATATGCTTTCTTTAAGTTAATCAATAGAGAATCACGTCTTCAACATATCTTATACTTAAAGAAGGAGTATAATTAGGTTTTTAAAAAGTTTCTAATTGCCGAAAAATTTGGAGTCTGATCATTCGTTGCATTAGCGCTCAGTGATTACACTCTACAAGGTGCATGCGTTCCGCGGAAAGAAAATCCCATATTTTTCTATGTCATTAAACAGATATCATACAGTGTCCATAAACTTTGCAACGGATGCAGACCATGTAGTACATTTCATGAGGAGCAGTGGTAAACGGTCAGGTAAGATGCTATGTGAATGGACATATCGCGGTCTTAAAAAATCTCATTATATGAAACATTTTTAAAACCTAATTATACTCCTTCTTTAAGGATAAAATATAAAAAAGACGTTATTCTCTATTGATCGACTAAAAAAAGCATATTTTCGTTCGTGGTTTCTATAAAATATATTTGAATTTCCAGTACCATCAAAAACCAGTGAGATAAATGCATGCTACTTAGGTAGCCATTTTTACAGAGCACGCTTTCTGCAGGAGATTGAAAAGAAGTGCATTTAAAAGCCGATATCTTGCCGAGCCTAAAAAGTTATAAGAGTATGCTTTAAGATAATCAGTATTACAACCGCGACCAAGTAATCCTTCCTACTCGAAAACGCATTTCAGAATTTCAGCCAACATTTCATGAGATAGGTCACGCGCTGTAGTTAGAAGTCCAACGTCTTAACCGCTGGACCAAGGGCCCGTTTCGCTGTCGGTTGGGATCGGGGTTTTGAAATTGAGGGGCGCCCGCAGAAATGGCTGTTCCAGTGTCTCTTGTACCTGCTGATGATGTCATTCTGTCTATATTATGCGTCGCTGTGCTGGTTTTGGCGGGGTTCGAGGGAGAGTCCAAAAGCACAACGGGACGAGTGAGTTTCGAAGCGTGATCGGCGAGCGTTCCCATCTTATACTCTATATACCTGAACCCAACCGACAAGACAACGGGCACAGGGCCCAGTAGTGAAGGCGTTGAACCTCTGAACAAAAGAACATGGGTTAGAGCCCAATAGTACTTAAAGATAGGGATGCATATGGCTGGCTTGTGAAGGCTAACAGGTCGTAAATAGTTATCCACCATTCCCTTGAATTAAAAAGTAGTTATTGTTTGCATTTGTTACTTTCGCCGTACTTCTTGCTGAACCCTGTGTAGATCAAAGTTGGTCCAGCTAAGCTTCAAGTGGGCCAACGCCCTATTTAAAAAAAATTAATTTGATAAAGGCAAGTTTGATGGGAGACAAAAAGAAAATTGGCACATGTACAGTGCGTGACCGAAATACTGGAATGCGTTTCCGATCAGGAAGAATTGCATAATTGGGTTGTTATACTAATTCTCATTCCGCATAATCCTATAAAATTTCAGACTTTCCAGGATGTCGGCTTTTGAATGCACTTCCTTTGACCTCCTGCAGAAACCACGCTCGATAAAAAATGACTACTTAAATAGCATGCATTTTTTAAATGATTTCCGACAGTCATAAATTTACATACATTTTATAAAGAAAATGCACAAAATATGCTTTATTTAGCTCATTTGTTTGGAAATCACATTGCCTTTAAATTTCGTGCCCGAAGAAAGTGTATATTTAGGTTTGAAAAAATTGTCCTAATTCACGACTAATTTCCGGCCGATCTGCCATTGCATCAGCGTTTAGCAATTACAGTATACGAGGTGCACGTTTTCTTCTTAAAGAAATTCATATATTTCTCTATGCTTTTAATAAAATACCCCAAAGAGTTCATGAAATTCTGCAATGGGTCCGGACTGTGTTGTACATTTCACGAGGAGCATTAATAAACGCACATGTGCGGTCTTGCATCGATGGATATCGCGCGGTCTTAAAAATCGCATACTAAGAAACTTCTCTAAAACCGAAAGATTTCATTTCTTCGACTGTAACGTGTGACGCCAACGTGAGTTTTCGTCACATCGGTAAGAGAAAGCATATTCCGTGTATGCTCTCTATAAAATATTTTTGAATTTATAAGACCATCGAAGGCCAGTGGGAAACATGCATGCTAATTAAGTAGTCATTTTTACTGAGTGTGGTTCCTGCAGGAGGTAAAAAAGAAGCGCATTCAAAAGCCCACATCCTGGCAAGTCCGAAATACTACGGGGTTATGCTACGTGATAATCAGTATAACAACGCCCACTTATGTAATCCTTCCTAATCGGAAACGCATTCCAGAATTTTGGCCAACATTTCATGAAATCGATCACGCACTGTATTTATGTTCCGAAATTAACAATGGAAATTTAAAAAACTAAATTTAATAAAAGCAAAATTAATCGGAGACAAAAAGAAAATTGTCACAAGTACCTTGTGAAAGTTGACGCCCTAGCCGTCGAGGTTGCAACGGTAGACGCAGATGATGCCGCGTATGAAACGGTGCGTGTTCCAAGATTCGGCACGTAGTCTCTGTTTAAGTTTAGAAGGGCGCAATGGTCAGGCTCATATCGGCAACCAACTTCAGTAATCCTTTGAAAGCAAGTATCATGTCATATAAAGTGCACTGACGAGAGAACATGAGGAGTCCTTGGGCGCAGATCATGAATGAGGCGAAGAGGGGATCAGTCCTGCCACAAAAGCTGTCATGATCGTTGGATTTCGTTGGTGGATTTCTATGGCTCAATTGACAGACAGACTGACTCGAATCCTGGACCGCCAGCTACTTCCTCCGGAACGATCAGGTCTCCAGAAGTAGGGACTTGGCTATGGTCGGCTAATGACAGGAAATATGATAGAAATGACCGTCTCAGCCGTTTATGTCCTTGTCGACCTGGGACCATGGCCAGGTCTCTACAGTGCGTGACCGATCTCATCAGATGTTGGCCGAAATTCTGACGTGCGTTTTCGACTAGGAAGGATTAATAAGGTGGCGTTGTAAGCTTAATTTTCATATAACATAATCCTATAGTATATCGGACTCGCCAGGATGTCGGCTTTTGAATGCACTTCTTTCTGATCTGTTTCAGAAACCGAACTAGTTAAAAAATGACTGCTTATGTAGCATGCATTTTTCACAGCTCTTTTGGATTGTCATAAACATGTAAATATATTTTACAGAAAACATGCACAAAAGTATGCTTCCTTATACTTATTTGGTAGAAAACCATATTTTTGTTTATATTTTATGCCCCGGGAAAGGTTATCTTTCGGTTTTCAAAAAGTTTCCAATTATGAGATTTTTAAGACCGTGCAATGTCTGTATATACATCATGGCACGTGCCCGTTTACCAATGTTCCTCTTGAAGTGTACAATAAGCCCGTATCTATTGCAAAATTTTATGAACTCTGTACAGTATCTTTTGAAAGGCATAGAGGAATATAGAATTTTCCTTATGCGTAACACATGCAGCTTGTAGACTGAGATCGCTAAACGCTAATGCAACGACTGATGAGGCTCAAAATTATTCGGTAAATGGGAAACATTTTAAAAGATAACAAACGCACTTTTCAAATACAAAAATATGTGGAAAACGCGATTTTCCACCAGAAAGTATAAGGAAGCATGTTTCCTGTAAAATATATTAACATTTGCATGACAATCCAAAAGAGGTGCGAAAAATACATGCTACATAAGCAGTCATTTTTAACGAGTTCGGTTTCTGTAACAGATCAGAAAGAAGTGCATTCAAAGCTGACATGCAGGCGAGTCCGATATACTACAGGATTATGCTATAGGATAATTAATCTCAAAACGCCACCTTATTAGTCCTTCCTGGTCGAAAAAGCATTTCAGCATGTGCAAAAAATTAATGATATCGGTCACGCACTGCATAGTCAGGTTATTCAATCACACTGTTCCATTCAACAGTGGTACACCAATAAATGGCGTTCCAAAACAGCCATGATTAGTGTTGGCCGTGTTATGGCTACTCCGCAAAAAAGGCCCGATCAGTAACTTACAATAGTTTTCAGCAATAGATGCTTGGGAAAATAGTATATTGATTCCATGCCTAAATAAAAGGAAGTGAGACACTGAGAAGTAACAAAAATTTTAACGAGTTGACCGGTAGCAGGCATTTTTTAGCCGCATACGATGAATCACCTTTGCATTGCAGATGCCCATATGAGATACTTGAAAGTGCAGAAAGTTCTACAAAACTCACTGCAGATATGTAGCCTGAGGAAATGCTCGTTTTGGTGTGGTCAAGACTGACGAGGACGATGTTACGGAGGCGGTGGCAGGTTTAGGTAGGCTGCTGGTAAGTCCGGTGTTCCTACAACCAAAGTTGAACAATAGGGCGTGGGGGTGAGCGTGCATTCTTAATAATTAGTATTCCAGGTAAAGATGATTGAATCGATTTCACATGGCAGGTTAACGAGTACAGAATTTACGCATGTGCCATCGGGAAAAGCTTAGCATTCTGCCAAAGTGATTTTTGAGTTATGCTAATAATTGGTCAGTGAGTTCAAATTTGATTTTAGGTCAGTAAGTGTAGGAGATAACTGCTAATCATGCCCCGCTTATTTGGAATGTTTGCATGTTATTGTCCTCAGCTTTAGTAATACATGTGTGTGCGATGGCAACCACTGCGTCCAGTCGGTTTAACTGGCCTGGGAAAGCATGAGACAACAAGGACTATACCGAGGCCCATTTCCCCACAACAATAAGACGCATTCCCCTCTATAGTCATTCTGACCTATGGGAATTATCGCAACGATCTCTGCTGTCATTGCACATGTCTGCATTACTTTGCATAAGCAATTCCTAACTGCACAGCCTACTTTGTTTTCATTCTCCACTGCATCATCATAAAGCAACTATCTACTACATCTGCTTAATGCTCTACTGCCAGCACCATCAATTTCACTGTCAGCAGCGTCTGCACCGTGAATAGCATATCCTTAAGGCCAGGTCGCTAGCCGCAGTCTCGTTGGGTTCTTATTGTCACCACACATTTGCGCCAACCACTGTGGTGATCGGACACTTGCAAGTCCATCACATTGGAACTGACTTACCAATGTCAGGGGCTTAATAAACATCCAACGCATTCGCCTTACCTGCCCGCACTGCCCCAGGACATTTAGTCAATGCATGAACTTATTGGGTCACATGCAGTTTTAACCATATCATCGTCCTTTAACCAAAACGTCCACGTGGCCACGAATAGAGCCTCCACCAGACTGCGAAATCCACGTTGTACCAAACGCTTATCTTTCTTCGGCAAATACTTGATAAGCTTTGGCGTAACCGAAAGAGACGGTGGAACGTCACATGCCAGAAAGGGCGTATTTCCCGCAGTTGGGAGGTCTCTTCTTTAAAGTTTCAGGTTACATTAGGTAGTCTTCAAGTCGAGTACGACACACTTGCGCGGACTGTCTATCTCGTCCGGCCTCGGCGCTCGATTACAACATCAGCTTCGAGCGTTGAGTGCTGCTTGGTTTCTGGAAGGGACGGTGAATGTGACAATGAGTAATCCATCATCATTGCAGATCGACTCATTCTTCAATATATTAAATCTGACGCCCTAAATGCGGTAGTTTTGAAAGTTACCAACGGATGGAATATGGCGGCACTTATGGTCAGTACTGTCTGTATGAGCGTAAACTGGCGGAAAAACTGAATGTGAAGATAATGCCATTTTCTCGAACGCGTGATCGGGTACGCATAGGCGGTCATCTATTGCGCTCAAGATCCTCTCAGGTACTCTTGAAATTGTCTATCCATTTTAGCCCGATCGTTAGGGAGTGCACAGTGTAGCAGCTTCTGAATACGTCTGCTGCACAGGTAGTTTAGTCACGCAGTACTCGTCGGTTCTTTTCGAGGTCCATCTGGCATGTGGCCATTCACGTCGATTGCGAATGCTGAACTTTGAAATGGTCTCAGTGCCTGCAAATCTACATGTTGTCGGCAGTAGGAGCGTGTACGAAATTTAAGCCCGAATGTTAAAAAACTGAGCGTACTGGAAGTTGATATGATAGGAGACATAAATGCTAGTAATCGATGAATATCTACTTAAATAAAGTTAGCAGACCGTAGCGCGTATTAAAAACACACCGACTGCATTCCCAACCTTACCTAAAAAGATCGCCTCTGAAATCTCCCACACATCGAAAATGGTAAGACCAAATTTTAAATATTATGCAGGCAGATGTGATAGAAAACGAAAAGAAAATTGTCACACGTACCTTGTGAAAGTTGACGCCCTAGCCGTCGCGGTCGCGGCGGTAGAGGCAGATGAAGTCGCGTTTGAGACTGTGCGTGTTCCAAGATTCGGCACGTAATCTCTGTTTTAGTTTAGAAGGGCGCGGTTATAACACTCGCAGTTCGGAACAACTATATTAATTTTGCAAACCAAATATCATGGTACATAAAATGCTGTGACTAATTGCAGTAGGCGATAACACGTATTGAACACCTCGACACAGAAATCACGATGTAAACCAAGAGAGAATCAGTCTTACCACATAAGCTGTATTACTCAGAGACTGCATTAAAGTAGTATTTTATGGCTGTCTGAATTAATTCCCGGCTTCTGCTGAGCGCTTGGTAGTCGGGATATAGGTATATGACTCGGTTAAATGCGTCACTCGAGGACCAAACGTCAAGTAAGAGTCCGACCATCCCACTTTGGCATGGCCGATTATCCTTGCTTTCTCAGGGGCGAAACTGCGGCCCAGCTGCTTTATGTGGCCACAAATCAAAGACTGCCTGTCTACGTGACTGATTGCAACATAACTTTTATGTAATCCTTCGCCTCAGCGTTTGGTCGTCTCACCAACATTCCATGCATCAGAAACTTGACCAGGAATGCTGTAGATCACCGCCGATTTTCGTTCATAGATAGGGGGTCCTTCGGCTTCATGATCTGATGTCTGACTATTCATTCCGGTCTATGAGCCATGCCAATATCGAACTGTTTTAAGATTCCTCACGTCGTCTTTGAAGCCTTCCTCACACAGGCAATATTAAGATCACCCTTTAAAAATACAACATAATGTGGGCAAATGTGACGAATTGAAGAAGGAGACAGGATCGCTTGGACAAGGCTTTACTAGCCTGACGTTTCGGGTTCCCGCTCGAACCCATCATCAGAGACAACAGCAGATACGGGTGATTCATGCACCAGGGGCTGCAGTATTTATAGGATGCAGTCGCCATGCTACCGTATTCCTATTCACGGCTCTCCCCCTTCATCCGGGATCGTTGCAGGTGGTGTGTTAATCGCTTGATGGCCGGCGTTCGCGTCGTTAATAGCTGCAATTTCATCACGTGCGTTGGATGTTGGTGTGATGATTGCTCGACCATCTCACGCATTGACCCTGGTGTTGGGAAGAGTGTTCACCTGTGCGCTCCCCGCGTTGCCAATTACTCCGCCTAGGCGAAGTCTCAGCACCGAGTATGGAAGGGGAAGTTTATTGCACGTGTTAATGGACTGGGGGCCAGCAAACCATGATTCAAGTAGCTCCCGGCTGACGCGGTTGTCATCTCTAGCGAGAATTTCGGCCTCGTTGAATTCAAATGTGTGGCCGGATCTCGTTGAATGAGCCGCAACTTGAGAGCTAGCTCTCAATCATCACACCAACATCCAACGCACGTGATGAAATTGCAGCAATTAACGACGCGAACGCCGGCCATCAAATGATTAACACACCACTTACAACGATCCCGGATGAAGGGGGGAGACGTGGATAGGAATGTGGTAGCATGGCGACTGCATCCTATAAATACTGCAGCCCCTGGTGCATGAATCACCCGTATCTGCTGTTGTCTCTGATGATGGGTTCGAGCAGGAACCCGAAACGTCAGGTTAGTAAGGCCTTGTCCCAGCGATCGTGTCTCCTTCTTCAAGACTACTTCCTGGGACTCGTCTCTTCGCTTCTATTGGAAATGTGACGAATGTCTGTGGCTCAAATGGCAGACATTTTGACTCAAATCCTGGATGTTCAACTAATTCGGATAGGCTGCGCTACAGTTATCTGCTGGCGGAAAATAGGACAAAACTGACAGCCTCAGTCATTCGTGTCTGGGTCGGGGTTTGCAATGCCAAGTTTGATCGTCTGCATTGCGTCATACAGTGAAGAATGACCGGCGAACTACACTCCCAGTTAACCATTTTTGCACGTCAGGTCGTCTATGCTGACTTTTATAAAGGCCAATTTTTCCGACTTTTAAACACTTCTCACTTCCAGACAGTGGGATTTTGAAACAAACAGTGAATATTAGCATCAGTGAATGCAACAATGGTAAGAAATTGTCATAGATCAAGGATAAAGTAGATTTGTACACATTAACTACTCTGCAGCACTGATGCATCCTCACAGTAGATGCTAGTGTCTCAACAGACAAACCGGTCGACTCCATATGCACGATGGTCAGATAACTCGGCTGCGGTCAGTTCTTCTGACCGAAGCATGACTGACGTCGAGAAATTCGACAAGACTGTCAAATTCGTTTGTTTCTTCGTCGGTCACACGCCTTCGTTACTGCCTGGAGCATCTTCAGGCACTCCAACTAGGGTTACGGATTTGGGTGCAACCGACCACATCATATACTGCATATCGGTGAACGTCGCTCCAAAACAGCTACGATTACACTAATCTGAGTTCCCGCTTCTGTAGAATACAGATCTGATCTCTAATGAAAAATGGTTTTTAGGCACGAAGACCTTTATTGGCAGTATCTCAGTTTCATGCAGTATTGACTGTTTGTGCGGCCTGGGTTATTAGTTCAGCAAACGGATATGACATGTGATCAGTCTATTAAGACAGATGATTGCCCACCCAACTGAGTCATAGCGAGATAATCGCAGGTGTAGTATGGTGTGCAAACTCATTGTGAATATGTTGCTTGAAATGAAACTAGTTTCGGTGTGGTCAGAGTTGCCAGTGGTGATAGTGACGAGCCGGTGACTGGCTACGCCTGGCTGTTACCGAGGACGGCGTTTCTACAGAAAAAGACAAGCCAGAAGACATGGAGTATGAAAGTGCATGGCGCTGATGGGGAGAGGTTTATTGCAAGTCTGATATTTCGAGTAGAAATTTCATCCACCCATTTTCAGAGACTGGAGTGTCGTGACC
Source organism: Spirometra erinaceieuropaei (assembly GCA_902702965.1). Taxonomy (NCBI): domain Eukaryota; kingdom Metazoa; phylum Platyhelminthes; class Cestoda; order Diphyllobothriidea; family Diphyllobothriidae; genus Spirometra; species Spirometra erinaceieuropaei. The sequence continues at coordinate 689,203 of CACRXP010000084.1, forward strand.
ACAACTGTCATTATTCGCCGCACTTTGTTTGGTCTGTGGTCCGTCATTGCTGACTGTGGGACTGCGTTGGACCTGCATTTCACTGTGACTTGAGTCGTCAGTGAAATTCTATTCTTCTTTTTCTGACATAACCCTGGGAATCGCGTTTTCGCTACTATCAATTGAGGCGCAAGCCTAGTGTTCAGTATTTTCACCACGGTTCATTGCCTCAAGCTCAAAATACAGGCGAGTACTCACGACTGGCTTACATGCTTGACGAACACTGCCATCATTCTCCGAGTGTGTTGAAACAGCAGAGCGTGATCCTTACACTGTAGGAAGCAGTAGCCCAAGTGTGCAAATTCACGTTCACACCGGTCGGTGGAAAATATTTAGTTCAGGACAAAATCACTCGATTTTACCTCACTCGCTCGTATGTAGAAGTAACTGGCGAAGTTGTGATTCGTGCCACAAATAAGAAGGAATACTGATCACCCGAACAGTCTTCATGTTCGAGTGAGCAGTTTAAACCATGAGTTAGGCCACGTCGAAAACTGACTGCATTGATCTGGCGAGTAAGGCAATAGAGTTTGATTTGCCGTTGCTGTAAATCCGGTGATAGCTAATGAGCACATTCAAAAAAGCTAATTTTGCACCTGTTTACCAATACTTCCGTGAGGCTATGAAGGAAACTCTACTTCAAATCGCCTTTTCTTACTTTTGCACATCTTATCTCACCCCTTTGATTGTGCATGAGCACGTTGTAGATATTAGTAGGCTAAGTTCATCTTCAAAGCTATCGAAAAGAAGGAAAGAAATTAGAATGGACATCGAAGCGAATCTTCGACGTCATGATCCTCAACTAGAAATGAGACTGGGCCGCACCAATCAACATTCCTTCCTTTTTCACACAGCCATTCAACAGTGAAATTGTTTACCGACGTACATCGTGAGTTCCACAAACTTGAGTCTACGTTTAAGAGGTCAGCCGCGACTCAAGAACCCCCTCTCCAATAGGTCAATGTGGTAAGTATATGCTTGCTACTATCTTGATTTCAATGACTCGCTTTGTTTAAATTAACTTCAGCACAGCTCAACTCATTCCGGGCAAATTTACTTAATATGTTGTTTGCAGTTATTTAGCAAATTCGGCAACGTTTTAGCACTCATATTTCACTATCAGTCTCATGCAGTTCTGATGCGAAAATGACCCATAAACCTCCGCAATTTAACTGTTCTTCATGCGGACTTGTTGTATCCGGTTGGTCAACGTTTGAAAGTCCTCACGCTCTCTTCACAATTGCTTCAACTTTTGGCCCACATTAACATTCCATTTTCCCCTTTTGAGCATGATCGGTGTTGTTTTAATTAACTAGTTCTGTATTCTGACCTTGATCTGGGGATTCGATTTGCTCGAACAGTCCCAAAGGACTTCTTTGCCTAGGGTATCCATTGTTGAGGTTTGTACGTCTTTTATCATTACCTGTATTCTATCAGTTATATCGTATATACGGCGAAATTGGTTTTTGACTTATACGCGTCACTCTGCTAGGAAAGAATTCTACACTTTTACTCTTTCAAGGACTTTTGCCATTCACCTTAAATACACTGACTTGATTTGATTTGAATTGCAGTAAACGACGTGCAGACTTACGTACATTGTGGGATTCGGCGTCCTCGAGGTCGGAGTGGCGGTATTAGAAACCGAAGAGGTCGGGCTCGTCTGTAAGCCCTTTACGGTGCCTCCTTTTTGCCTGTTCAAGGCGGAGCAATGATAAATCATGCAACGTCAACAAATTTTATCAATTTTGCGAAGCCAGAGCTTCGGCAGAAAAATCAACAACTGACATCGGGGGTACGGGGAATTGACTTGTCACAACACTGCCTTTGGAACGACTGATTGGTTACCGTTGATTAACAATTTACAGAGATCGTGACCGTTCCGATAGGGAAGACGAAGTTGCGATCATTGAAACAAGTAGTTTATTGGCCTGACGTTTCGGATTCTCACTCGAATCCATCATTAGAGACACTCGCAGATAAAGGTGATGACGGCATAAGGAATGCAGGATTTATAGCATGTGGCTGTTGTGGGATCACATGCGCGTTGTCATTAACAGCTCTTGCAATCACCGCTGGAGTCGTAATTGACGCGGTGGTGGCTTGTCAGTCCGAGTCCTTAATTGCCGTGATTTCTTCATCGGTGCTGGATGCCGTGTGATGATTGCTCTGCAAATTGGCTCAGGCTCATTGTCACTGGGATAATTGTTTTCCCGCGCCCTTCTCACGTGACTGATTTCCCTGCCCAGGGAAAATTTCGGCACGGTATATGATAACGGGATGCCCTTGTGCTTGTTGACGGAATGCGGGCCTGAGGACCATGACTCGAGCAGCTCGCGGCTCACGCGGTTGTCACCCCTTGCGAGAACTTCGGCCTCTTGAAAGTTGAAAATATGGCCGGGTCCCGCCGAGTGTGCCGCCACCTGAGAGCTAGCGTCTCCCCGTCCCACTGCTGCTGCGTGTTTGACAATTCGCGTACGGAGTAATCTCCCAGCTTTTCCGACATATTTGCTTTGTCCGCAACTACAACAGATCCGGTAAACGACTCCCGACGTTTCCTGCCGTGGCAGTGGGCCTTTCGGTCACTTGACTTGGGGCCTGATGGTTGCTTCCGGCCTGTGTGCAACCCCAACTCCAAGTGGAGTGAGAAGACGACTGACGGCTTTTAAGACGTTCTTCACGTACGGAAGAGCCTGCCAAAATTTGAAGCCGGTTGGATTTGGTCTCTGGTGTCGTTTTCGTATGCACTGGTTGAAAAAGTTGCGCGGGTAACCATTAGCTCTCATTACCCATCGAAGATATCGTAATTCAGATAGGGAGGAAGATATTGCTCAGATTGGGATAAACTGCTTACGCACATCGAACCCGCATGGACCTAAACGCTGATTTACCGAAGGAGCCTATTAAAATGCGGACTGGCCGTCGCAAGAATGGGCTAATGACACTGGTGTTAAATGTCCATGCAACCAAGGAGAACTGTTGTGTGAAAGCTGAAACTATGGCTTAAAACCGCGTGCAATGTTTAAAATCAATAAACGGTGGTACCAATGCACCAGCTGCCCTCCCATGCTACCTAACAGGCTACAGTAATAATCTGCCACTGTGTTTTTCAGCGACTTTTGGACATGCTCGTTATAAAGGGGAAAATTTGTCCGTTCAAAAACATTCCGCAATGCCAAAAGCAACGCACGTAACCGAGTAAGCGGTATTGGAATGCGGTTCCCAGGTGAAATTTCAAAAGGCGAAGAGGCATTCACTGGGAGGGGTGTAGCTAAGATCGAACGCTTTGAGTAGTTATTCCGTCCATCCGTATTCAGAGACTAGAGAGTCTTGCACACAGCTCCCATTATATGTTGCACATTAACTGATGTTTAACCTGTGGGGGTGCGCATTATCTCCGTTTCACAAGCAGTTGTGTCTCTCCATGACCTAGTTAACTCGGAAAGTAATTTGGTAGTCGCGACTGTCGCACGCCGTCAGTGATCACACGCCATGGCAAGGACAGGCGTCCTGGATGACCGCCCTCCACTCGTCAACCCACACATCGATATGTCTCACCGCTGAGTGGTTTTGTAATACTTCTTGACGGGAGGCAACGGCAAAGTGCAACAGACGCGAACTTCAATCGTCACGATTAACTTAAATGAGGGGACACAACTAACGGTGAAGTGGGGGTCAAATAAAGCCCCACGGTCTGCGTTGGTAGTCTAAATCCCAGTCAAAAATCGTCATATACTGAGATCGGTGCGCAAGATTCTCCAGACGCTGAAGATGAATAGGCGGAATCACTACTCGACTTTAAATGAACATCTGTCAAGGAATTTCTCTAAGAATAATTTTCTTCCGGCAAACCTGCTTACTCATAGTCAACGTCAGTAGTCCAACTGACAGACCGTTTTTTTCAGGTAGTCGATGGACAGTTAGATTGGCAATGAAATTCAGGTCACTCGGTAGAACTTAAAATTTGGCTATGTTTTGCTGGTATCAGGCAAACGGTCAGATTTAACTCCTTTTCTGCGCCTGTCTCTGGTGATGTGTCAGAATGAGAACCCGAAATGTCAGACCAACAGAATTCTTGTTCCAGCGCCCCCATCTTGTTCTTCGAAAATCTAACCATTCAGTTGTCCTTTTTAAACTCGTTTTTTCCCTTTTCTGCTTTGCTTAAGTCTCCGTCTGATATTTCTTGTTAGGGTCCCCGTTATATAATCAGGATGCACCTTCAAATGTTACTCGTATGCGCTCGTTATAGAAACAGCCAGAGAGGAACACCAATGAACGAAGATCTAACATCATACTTTGGTATGCATGCTTAACTAACACGTTATTGCCCTCCATACTTTAGATCCAACTGCATAGGGGCTATTAACATAGCATTATCAGTTTTGCTGAAAATGTGGCCGACGGAGGGAACCGTAGATCTCACTTAAAAAGTCATTGAGGTTTATTTTGCAGACTTAACACTAATGCAAAAAGGCTGTGGAGATGTTACGGGCAGTCTTTCAGTCAAACTGCGAGGCTTTCAGCAGACAAGAAGGACAAGCAAATTTGGTGGGGATCTTTGAATAGGTCGGAGGGAGAAACTTGCCTTTCTCTGCGTCCACGTTTGGATTCTGACCTTTTTCGAGATTCCGTGGCCTGTGCCGCTGTGGCATCCGGTTTCTTATTCCTAAATGGTTGAGAGTCAAATAATAATCGACTATTTGGTATAAAACTGTCAATGACTTCGAGTTCACGCTATTTCAATAAAGGATATCAAATGACGTGTCAGAGTCGCAAGCGCAAATTGATTTCTCAGAGAGCTTTCTAATCTCCATATATATGTATCAATATGTGTGAAGAACAGAGGTCCAGGAACTGCCTCAGACACCAGGCATAACCGCAAGCTCCCACCCTCAACGGAGAAACTGTGTCTCGACAATTCTTCTCTCTGCCTTATATGCAAGGAGCGTCCGAAGTAATCGCCCGGCAGTTAAATCACTCTGGTATTCGCATCGCCCACAAACCAGCATCCTCACTACGCGCGGCGCTATCTCGAATCAAGGATCCCCTCCCCAAAGAGCAACAAACAAACGTAATTTATCGCATCCCGTGCTCAAATTGCTCTTGCGTGTATGTTGGTCATACAGTTCGAAGCCTGGGCACCCGTATTAACGAACACAAATTGGCTGTCCGTCGGCGAGACCCTCTTTTCCTCGTCTTTGCTCACGCACTCGAGTGCGACCACCGATTCAATTGGGATGACACTGAGGTCGTCGCCATGGCTAACACAAAAGGGGCGAGAGAATTTCTCGAGGCCTGGTACTCCGATGCTGGTAGTATCAACCGCCATGTTGATCTGGACGCCCATTATGAGGGCCTACGCTCACGACTTACTGCCCCCCGCCCTGATGCCACAGCAACGGCCGCCAATTTAGCCACCCGGAGTCCAATTGATCCACCATTACACCCTCCCCCTCCAGCACAGGCATCCATATTTGTTCCACCTCCCCCCTCGATCAGAGACCTACCATGACTTTGTGGTCATACCTCTCATAGGCCGATAGTCAGTCTGCCCTGTCGCGCTAACTAGTCCAGTGTGACAAACAAACTTTCTCCCCTGTTTTCATTTCGTCTGACGACGGGTTGGTGTCACCAACTAGAAAATTCACGAGTACAACTCGATTTTTCCGAAGAACCTCCTCCTGTATTCATTATATCGACACGGAATGCATAACATCTCTGATATACTACATATATATATATATATATATATATATATATATATATATATATATGGCGTTCATTATCTCCCAAAGAAGACGAAGAAGAAGAGGGGGCGAATCCATGGACCATATTGTATTCGAACTGACGTTTCGGAAACTTCCTCGTTTCCATCATCAGAGTAGCGTAATTTTTGCACTTGCGGGTCTTGAGTTATTCAGTCTTGCCGCTTGCCTCGTATTATAGCCGTGCTGGACGCACGAACTTTGACCTGCCTGTTTGCCGCTGACTGGCTTAGACCTCCCCCGAGCTGACCGCTGATAGGCCTGCGTGACCTTTGTTCCCTTTGAGGTCGGCTTAGTTGTGGTCAAATCAACGTGCCGCTTGGCCCCTCCCACGTCAGCCGGTGGACTGATCGGTCGTTGCTGTTCAGGTGAGCAGCATTCAGCTTCGCGGGTGCATCGGTGAGACAGTGTTCGGCTTTGGTCATATGACCTCTGGCCCCCAATTCCGCTCTTTTCCGTGAGCGTTGACTCTCGGTCCCGCGTGCTCGCTTGCCTTACTGGTCCTGTCCGGACTGATCCGAGCCTTGTACGGAGTGCTTGGTAGGCGGGATGGAGATCTATAGCTCGGTTGAGTGTACCAGTCGAGGACCAACTTTCGAGCACCAGTCTGGCCATCTTCTCATTGGTTCGACCAATTACCCTCGCTTTCTCAAAGGCAAAATTGTGGTTCAGTTCTCGTATGTGGCCATAGACCAAAGACAGCTTGTCCTTGCGGTTGATTGCAACTTGGTGTTCGTGCAATCTTGTGCCGAGGCGTTTGCCCGTTTCACCAACATACCTTGCATTGCAATTTAGACATGGTATGCTGTAGACCACCGCCGACTGTTCTGTTGTTGGTAGCGGGTCCTTGGGCTTCATGATTTGCTGTCTGATGGTACATTCTGGTTTATGAGCCACGCCAATCCCAAAAGGTTTTAGGATTCTTGCCGTTGCCTCTGATACGTTCTTCACATAGGGTATTGAGAGCCAGAACTTGGGCTTTCCTCCACTCGACCGCTCAAAATGAGGCTTTTTAAGGCATTTGCGTATGAAGGACTTCGGGTAGCCGTTGGCTTTAAAAAGGCCCTGTAAGTAATTCATCTCCGCCTTCCTCCCACTGTCGTCGCTACAGTGTGTTTGAACACGTTGAAAGAGAGTTCTGACACAACTGCGTTTATGACCAACAGGGTGGTTGCTTCGGAAGTGGAGGATGCGCCTAGTATTTGTTGCCTTACGGTAAACCGTTGTCCTTATCTTCCCGTCTGTCAATCTCGTAACTTGTACGTCCAGGAAGGGCAACTGATTGTTTACTTCCTCTTCCATAGTAAATTGAATGTCCTGGGGAAGATTGAGTTCAACAATGTCTTGAAAGCCTTCACCTCGCTCCTCTTGATTACAACGAACGTGTCGTCGACGTATCTGGCCCAGAACTTCGGGGGGTACGAGCTGAAGACCTGCTGCTCGAGTCTCTGCAAAACTGCTTCGGCAATTAGTCCAGACAGAGGCGAGCCCATCGGTGTCCCCTTCTTTTGCTCGTAGACTTGGCCGTTGAATGTAAAGAAGGTCATCAGACACAGTTCTAGGAGCTCGATGATGTGTGCTCGTTTGAGCTGTTGGTCGGTCTCATCATACTTTTCCCGGAGAAAGTCATCAATAGTGTCGATAGCCAGCGCGGGTGGGATGGAGGTGAATAATGAGATCACGTTGAATGACACCATCACCTCATCTGCCTCCACCTCGAGATGTTTGATGCACGTCAAGAACTCTTCAGCCGACTTCACTGTCCACTCCGAATCCTTGGTAAGGAAACAAAGTCACTGGTACAGCCACTTTGACAGCCCAAAGGTTGGAGTGCCACGTAAGGAGACGATGGGGCGTAGCGGCACCCCCTGCTTGTGGACCTTTGGTAAACCGTAGAAGCGCGCCATCGCGGAATCACTGGCTTTTGCGGCCAACGCTTCCCTTCTCGTAAGAGCTCCCGCCTTCCTCAGCTTGCCGATCGTATTGTTTATGCTGTTCACGAGCTTCTTAAACTCGCTGACGGTCGATGGCGCATAAGATTCCTTGTCCATCAAGAGGTTGCCTAGTTTTGTACAGTACTCAGCCTTATCCATGGCGACAGTCGAGCGCCCCTTGTCGGCGGGTAGGGTGACGATATCCTTCATTTTTCGTATCTTCAGAAGTTCTCGATCTTCTGCTTTAGAAATCGTCATCTGGCGTTTGTGTTGGAGGAGTAAGGTCGACACTTGTTGTCGCATGGAGTTTTTGCACTCCTCGTCTGCCTCACACTTCTGGAGCGCCGATTCAAAGGATGCAATAAAGTCTTCTGGTTGAGCATCTCTTGTGCTGAACTTCGCGTCATAGGATAGAACGGCTAGTTGTTGCTGAGTAAAATGATGAGAGGACAAGTTATGAACCAAGGCACCGTCAGCAGAGGGCTGTTTTGGCGGACTTATTTTCTCAAATTTTCCAGACAACTGGTCATCACGCAACTGGCGATGACGCCGAGCGCTGTCGAGAATTGCCGCTTTGAGGATCCCCATCTCGTGTGCCGTAAAGATCGACTGGCAAGTTGACGAATGATGTTCAATCATCTGGCGGTACTTGTGGATGCGGGCGTGACAGTCTCGTATCAGTACCCTGATCATTTTCTTCTTGGGTTGTACTCGTGAATCTTCGAGCTGGTGACACCAACCCGTCGTGAGACGAAAAAACAGTTGAGAAAGTGAATTGATCAGAATAATTTTTTTCGCGTGACAGGGCAGCCATTTCACCATATATATACATATATATGTGCAGAATGATATTACCGACAGGGACAAGGGAGACTGGAATGGCCATTTCTGGCTATTAGCCGTCGTCAGCCAGCCATACCCAAGCCGGAATTGTGGAAAACCCGATCCTCGAACCCGCGACCTGTTGGTTTAGAAGTCAACGCCTCTACTCACCGGGCCACGAGCCCGTTGCCCTGTCGGTATTCGGTCGGGAATATACAATGCTTGGGGGCGCTCACCGATCGTTCATACGGAACTCACTCGTTCCGTTGTGCCTTATGGGCTCTCTCTCGAGCCCAACCAGCAGCCGCACAGCGGCGCATGATATATAGGCAGAATGATATTACCGACAAAGACAAGGGAGACTGGAATGGCCATTTCTGGCTTATTAGCCGTCGTCAGCCAGCCATACCCAAGCCCGAAGTAGAGGCGCGTGGCCCGGTGAGTAGAGGCGTTGACTTCTAAACCAACAGGTCGCGAGTTCGAGGCTCGGGTGTTGCACACTTCGGGCTTGGGTATGGCTGGCTGACGACGGCTAATAAGCCAGAAATGGCCATTCCAGTCTCCCTTGTCTTTGTCGGTAATATCATTCTGCCTATATATCATGCGCCGCTGTGCGGCTGCTGGTTGGGCTCGAGAGAGAGCCCATAAGGCACAACGGAACGAGTGAGTTCCGTATGAACGATCGGTGAGCGCCCCCTAACATTATATATATATATATATGTACACATACATAGTTGACCCAATTGCAAAAGAGTCGGTTGACCCGGACGAGAGTCCACTAAACGACAACAAGGGCAAGACTTGAGTAGAACCGATGCTTTAACAACCTGAGCCACAAGGCCTTGACCGGGAGCCTTGAACTTAACCACGTTTCTCACCCAGAATTCTACAACCTAAAGGGTTTCACCAATGTTGAAAGAGGAACCTAACGGCACAAGGGGGATTTCTGCAACAACCAATCTAGAATCCAACGGACTACTACCAGGCTCAGTTAATTAATAGGTATTTTGGCAGAATTGGATAATTCATATGACCTATTTGCAGAAAGCTCGGCCAACTCTATGGAATTCGACATCCTTGAGTAAACGCTGGATGGTGAGCGGCAAATGTTGCGCAAGTTTACTACCACTATAAACTAATTCACGCGCAAGTCAACGTGCCTCCCCTCACGGCGTAAATCGTTGAAATCGACGGTCAAACTGTCATATCCAACGCTCAAACCATCTGAAGTACCAGACGCTGGCCAGCGGCAGTGATTTTACTATCCCAATTTTATCAAAATTGGAAATTTTAAACATATCTGGTATTTAATGTCTTATCAGATTCTCAGCAAGGCTCCCGAAAAGTAGTCAAACATTCAGGCAAGCGCAGACTGTGTAGGATGCAAATCAATGAAAAAAACGAATTTATTTGCGCAAAACTATTGCTATGCTGACGGTACCGGCGTTTCCGCGCATGCATATGTTGATATTCTATTTTCTTATCGACTGGCTTGGTAAAAACTTCACGGAAGATAATCCAGTTGTTATATTCCTCCACTGGAATATACTGCCGCCTACGGTGAGTCCTCTATCCCCAAAGATCAAGGACGGGACGGATACCTAGTATTTCTGTCCTTTGTCGAAAAGGTTCATACTGCAGGTCAGTTTATCAAGGCACAAATAACCCGCAAAAAAATTATCTATTGAAGATCACCAGCAAACAGGTTGCCATATAAAACAGAAAGTTGGATCGATATACTATTTTATCACATAAGGAAGTAAATCACCACTTCGAGGGTTGTTTGCCAGCATAAAATTCACTTTCGTATCTGGGAGGCTTGGAGGAAATGCATTCGTGGACTACCGCGGCTACCAGTTCGATGATGATGATAAACAACCCAGCACCAAGACCGGTTTCATATCACCGAGCAGACACGGTTCAACTAACTATTTCTTAAATGAAGCAGTCACTAAGAGGAAACGAAATCACAAGAACCTAATGCAAGACGACGAAAAAAAGGATCCTTGCCATCAATGTTAAGAAGTAGCGAAAATCGTGAAAGGCAACGGAATAGAAGAAATCAAGACACAATAAAGGATAATTCAGCCGGACTTGCGGTTGGGTACTGCGGTCACGAATGCTACTACGGGAAACTTCCGGTTCGACTTTGAGTCGACAGCCGTCGAGAAAGTGGCAGGCCTCTAGAACCCCGCCCTCAATGGCCTCTCTGCCAGCGAAAGTGACAAATCCGAAGCCTCGGCTCTCGCCAGTGGTCCTGTTCGTAACTACTCTGGCACTTTTCACAGTACCAAACTTGGAGAAGTAGACTTTTAAATCAGCTTCGGAAGTCGTCGGTTTCAGTTGGCCGACAAATATGGTTGGCTGGTCAGTCGTGTGAAAAATGGCGTCATCGTTGTCCACATTTTTGTCCTCAGTGCCACGATCGCCGTGTTTTTCCTTGTCACAGTCCGAGACTTCGAAATTAGCTGCCCTATATGATAAAAGCGATGACAAATTGAGCACCAAATATTAATTGATGTGAATGAAAGTGAAAGTTCGAGTTGCAGGTGTATGTTTAAGTGAAAAGGAAGGATAATCGAGCACCAGAACATTATGTTAATTGTTCAGAAACAACCATCGCATTGCCTTGAATCTAGGTGTTGTAATTGCCCGTCGCTACAAGGCTACCATGCGCGGCAGGGTCATGAAAATGAAAGACCTTTTAAAGTTCGAGGAGCAGTCTGGAGTTGTGTACCACATCCCGTGTCAAAACTGCCCTTGTAGCCATACAGGCCAGTCTGGACGTGTGCTCGGATCGATCATACACGAACGTAAGCTGTCTGTGAGACGAGGTGGGGCATTATCGCAAGTGGCCACCCACACCTACGAAAGTGGTCATGAGTTTAACTTCGCGGCCACCAAAATAATCTCCCACGCCGAAAAAAAACAGGCCGAGAATCGATTTAGTCCTGAACCTTGGATGAGAAATCAGTCAATCCATTCATCAATCTGGCCTCGACCTACAGAGCCCTGCGAGGTTACTCCTAATCTTGCGCGACCGACCGATGATTAGCAAGCATACCCTATAACTGTGGCTTGTTCTGTTGTTGCTACTCTCTCTGACGATGGACTCCTACAGGGGTTCGAAAGCTCAGAACAATAAACAGAATCTTCTGGTGCTTGATCAGCCTTCTTCTTCACTTATGAATTGATGAGCAACAGCATACAACCTTTGTTGACGGAGACAATTTAAAAAAGGAAAGTTAGATTTTCTGGGTGTAAACAGCAGTTAGTGTCCAGAAAATACGAGTGATTTCAATCGCTCTTAACGTCAGCGTTGAATTTACAGGACTAGGCTCAACGTGGCCGCGTAGCGCCCGATATGCGGGCGATGGTTTCCCACACGCAGAAAAGCGTTTGTGTCCAAAGACCAGAACACCAGCAAATCACACACACACCTAAAACACTCACAGAAATTCGCAGGATTTTGGCGAAGCCTGCTCTTTACTGTGCTCCCATCACATGGAAGACCATTTTCGAGTAAGGATCAAGACTCGTCGCGATGTTTTACTCGTACATTCAAGTTGGAAATTGGAATCGCAACGGTATGGAGTAAGACCACACTTAACTGTCAGTAGACTGTGGATAGTGTCGTATGGGGTTTTTTCTTGACATAAATTTGCAGGCTGTTGCAGAAATTACACTGCCAACAACGATTACTTTTCACGACCTCACACCTTAACTGAAAATCCGTTATTTTGTGAAAGTTGCTTTTTGTTTATTGTTTAATTACTACTCTCATTTTCGTTGACGTACATTAGCGTAGGATAAGACTTTCGGCATAAATCCAGGCTATTTTTGTGTTTTCTTTCACTTCGTCAGCTTACTGTCTAGCGTGCTGCCCCACCCATAAAACTACCTTTACCATATATCACGTATGGCACGATCCACAGCCTACGGACAGTTAAGTGGGGTCCTTATCTATACCGTCGCCTTGGAATCTCCCTAGCGTAAAAGGTTAGTAAAAGGTTAATTACGACACTCAGCGCGATAAAAGAAGACTATGTGATCGCTCAGAGTAATATATTTATCTTTGTCCTGTCAGGGCCTAATCTAACATCGGCTCATGTCGAATAAATACTATCGGCTCTACTGGTCCAAGCCACGTTCTGAGTGCATATCCCTGTGGAAAATTCAAATGATGATGATGACGATTATTATTAATATTGTAAAGTAGTCGTTCTCGATGCTTTGAGCAGTGGTTTGACAGTTCACCAATTTTTGACTTGTGGAGTACAGAATACCTTCTGTCTCTTGGTCACAGACGTTTCGTACAAATTCGTCCTTGTTGCACTAAGTGATACTGGGTGACTGGTTTCGTAATCTAGGACATGTTTGATGTCTCTGTATTTTCTGAATTAAACTGTACTTACGCAGCCGTCTTTAGATCTGCCTCAATAAGATGTAGTAAAATTTGGAGCATGTTTTTAACTTAAGGTTGCGCCTTAGGAAAAGCAGCGTATAGGCGCCAGTGAGAGCTGAAAAATGTGATCAAGTGTCATTCAGTTAGAATAACGAAAACTTTGGTTGCTATTGCATTAAAGCACGATGTCCTCGTAACATGAGTTCAATGATCAAGGCACAAATTGCAGTCCTCATAAGTTTTGAAGCTTCCCAGACGTACATCGAAATAAAGCCGGTCTTGGCATGAAGGTTTGTGCAAATTAATCTTTGGCAAGATTCTGTTTAGTAGCCGTACCTTTTATGGGTAAGGATTAGGCGGTAAAGGTCGAGGTAAGGGGTTGGAGTGAGGATTGGGGGTTAGGGATTAAGGCTTAGGGTTAGAGGTTAGACTAGGACTTGTCTACCGGAGGCACGGCTACAAAATAAGATCCGACCGAATTTTTTCGCACTTCAGTCATAACATTTAGGAAGATCACTTCTTGAGGTCGAGCTTTGGAGGAAGATACGTATTCGATCTTCAAAAAATTTAAAAAGGGCACATGTTTATGTTTAATCCACATTGGGTTATTTTTGGTTATTAAAACAATGGGCACACAGTATGTTATGGAAGATTCCTGAAATCATGTATTTCACGACGTTTTGTGTTTCATGTCTGACTGAACCAAAAGATGGTAGTTGCTCAGGTGTCTAGGACGTCGGCGGTGAGATTTCGCCCGAAGACTTGCGTTTTCTGGTTGTCACAGCAAGTAGGTACATAACCCTAGCTAACATGTAAATCAAGCGGCGCACGACTTCCCAGTCTCTGAAGATGGTTAGACGAAAAAACTACGCGAAACGTCATAACCCTCTCTCCGTGAACGCCTCATCCAGTGTAGTTTATGTTTTAAGGATGCATACCTTATACAAATCTGCCACGGGAGCGCCTATCGACTGCAAACTTCATACATGTCAAGTTGGGGAAAATAATTCACTCCAAATATTATTAAAAATCGAAACAGTGTTCACTAAGTGATGTGTGTTTGCCTTCAATCTAAATAAATGTTGTCTCTAAACAGAACATTTTTATTAGCTAAAATTTATGATACGGACTACATGCGAGCCTTCGAGCGTTACGTGCCAATCAGCGCCGTTAATGCTTCCGCAAATCAAGGTTTATCTTCCCTGTAATAAACCGGATATTCCACTAGTTGTACATCGATAAGCAACCCCAGTCTGGCTAAAAACATGTGATATATAAGACTTCATGAGGATTTTAATGCTCGTTTAAAACGTGACACATCTTCTTATTAGTGCATACAAATGGCATATTCCTTTGAAATACAGCATTACAAAAGAGCAAATAGGTTCCTAAGATTCCAACTTTAAATTAGGGGCAAGATCCCACTTCGTAGCCGTGCCTGTCAGGGATAAAGGTTAGGAGTTAGGTTGAGGGGTTGGGGTAAGGAGCCAGGGTTGGGGGGTTAAGGTTGGGAATAGGGTGAGGGGCTAAGGGTTAGGGGTTAGGGATTGGGTTGACGGGTTAGGGTTAGGCATAAGGAATTGAGGTAAGGGGTTGGGGTTAGGGGCTAGGAGTTAGAGGCCATGGGCTAGGCTGGGGCTCGGCTTCTGCGGGTACGGCTACGAAGTGATATCCGATCCAGACTGATTTTTAATCCATAATTTTGTGATTTGTTATTCATGAGTTGAAGAGATTTTATCAAAAGCTGATAATCGACTATGACTTTAATCGATAACCAGGGCACTTTTCCACTGTTGTAGACATTATGCCTTGCCGACCGACTATTCGCACTAACTTTACTCGGTCAAATGAACTCACAGTCGTGTACGGGGTTACCTCGTTGCGGGCTACATCCTTAAGCCTATTCTTGGCATACGTTACGCAACCAGGACAGCAAATGACTCGGAATGTCAGTCTGATGAACGATATTCCGAGAACACATTGTGAGATAGAAGACACAGGAGAAATATTTGGCGAAAACAGATTCTGTTTGGATTTTTTCTCATTTTCCGAATCTATGAGGCGGCCGTCCTGTGTGGATTTTAAATCCCGTCAAGATAAACTTTGTCATGCCTGAGATACAAATCGTCGTGTTCTTAAAGCAATCACTTACCCACTGCCGGTTTGAGGTCTCTTGTTCTTGGCCAAAGACACAGTGATTTGAGTGTCATTCAACTTGTGGGGCTGAGCCTCAAGCACCTTCCTCACCGACTCCAAATCGCGGAAGGTGAGGAAACCGCAACGGTGAGGGTTCGGTCCCTTGAGTAAAAAAACGTCCGTGACAAGGCCATATTTTGAGAAATATTCGTGCAGATGGTGCTCCTTTATTGAGTCGGGTAGGGCTCCGATGAAGATTCTGTTTGGATTCACATCCCATTCCGTCTTCTTTTTAATCCTTATTTAAGTGGTCAAAAAAGTCAATAGTCATAGGGGAAACGTTGACCACTCTTTTTAGTATATCAGGAAAATCGCATTTGCACGTACGAGAACCTCAAGAAAACGTCCAAATTTAGACCTAGGTAGTGTTACAGAGTTGGATAATCACAGTCACAATTTGCATTTTTTGCTATATATCCGTCATTGCTTGAATTTCGGAAAAACCTCCCAGGCGGTGTTTCCACTGAAATCTAACACACCGGTGATACAAAGCGTAGTCTACAGGCTACTACGTAGGAACACGCAACTTCTGAACACCTTAATGTGACGGAAGTCTGAACCAGCATACGATCTTTTATATCATATCATGTTACCTTGTGAAATATGACGGTATGCAGCACGTTCCTTGAGAAACATATTCTTTCTCTGGGGACAGTTTGGCTTTTTTGAAACGAAAACGCCTTTTTCCGATTCGCCCCTTTTTGCGTAACCAGAAATGGGAGTTTAGATCTCAAATTTGCACCGTTAAAACGGGCACTCTTACAAGGCCCAATGTGGCTGATGAGTATAAAAGGCTGCTATAGCGGAATCACTTAGATTCGACTGTTTTGGGGTTTAAAGCAATCACCTGTGAAGCCGATTTTCAGGAAACAAATGTCCAAGAGTGTGATCCTCAAAGGGTTTGGTGATATTACACATATTTAAAATACCTTGTTAATTTGAATGTTTGTTTTCATCCAAGCCGCTAGCCGAAAATACCAGAATCTTCTTGGTTGTCCTTGATGAAAGTGACGTAAGAACAGGTTGAACCTACAATTGTCTTCATCTATTCAAGAGGGGACGAATAGCCTGTCTGCTGACGTAAGCATGCACAGTAGAAAATCTTTCGGAAATAATTTAAAGCCAAATCTAATGAGCAGTTGGCTTATCGTAAATAAGCATATGGACATAAGGTCAGAAATCGGCATTATTTAGCGTCTGCACATAAAATAGAGCTTACGGGCGGTTCACCGGACGCCGGTTTTTGGATGCAAGTTGTCTCGTCCCTAGGAGATCTGCGGAATCCGAGGTAAGTAAGCGTAGATCTCCGATTTGCAGATGTATCTGTACTTTGTAAAAGAAGAGCAGTCAGATAGCTCGACAAAAGCAATCGCTAACACCTGTCTGGCGGTAATAAGGTAAAGACTGGTGGATTATGCTTTTACTGCTGTGTATTTGAGGTTCATGGCACACACATGATGCGAGCCCTCCCATTAACTTTTAACCTAAATTCGAAAAGAAATTTTCAACTCGGAAGTATTACCTAAGAAATGCCGGAAAAGTAATTATTATGCGGCATAATCCTATAATTTTTTGGTCACCCCAAGATGCGGGTTTTTTAAATGAGCTTCTTCTCGGTCGTCTGAAAATTCTTTCCTACTTAATCGGTATAATTTTTCCCCATTTATTTTCGATGCCCTTATAAATTCAAATATATTGTATAAAAAGTGCATTAAAAAACCTTATTTTATTCATTCGGTAAGGAATTATGTCTTTTCCAGATTCCTAAATTCAAGGGATAGTATAGTTTGGTTCTGAAAAATGCTAACTACGAGTTGCCTTAAGGCCGTTAAATGTCCACTCATGCAGCATCGCACCAGCACGTATATCAGTACAACCTGGCCCACGTCTATTTCATAATTTATGAGTATTATATGACACCTTCTTATTAGCATCGGGAAATTTGTGATATTCTTTTGACGTAACGTATATAACATTTAGTTTGTTACCGCCGAATGTTAGTGTTACGACAAGTGGAATAAGGAATTATTTCGAATTCAAAAAAATTAAAAAAACGAAACACTCTTTTCAAGCAAAATATTTAACAAAGTTGCAACCGGCTACCAAATAAGTATCAAAAAGACATTTTCCGCATGATTTTTACATTGTATATTCAAATTAATTGGGGCATCGAAAACCAATGGAAAAAAATGGACACTACCCAACTAGGCACGTCTTTATTCAGTAAGATTTTTCAGACGGCCGAAAAGAGTTTTATTTAAAAGCCCGCATCCCGACGCGTCCGATCATCCAACATAATAATTATAATTTTCAAAAAATTATTTAATTAATCCTTCCAAACTGAAAATTTATTCCATAATTTTGGTTAACAGTTCATGGGGCAGAACATTTACTGTAAATAATTTACACGGTGCCTCCACAACCGGTACCCAAAATAAAGAAACACCATAGTAAGGGCGCGACAGCCACGTTTGCTGGAATCATTCGTTGACAAATACTATGATTTTCCGATATTGCTTTCGTTCAACACGAAGCTGGTGGGAAGCCGCTTCCTAGAGCTTCAACGGAAAACATAAGATCGTGTCCAAGGGACAACGTCGGTTGACCTATCTCGTCATACTTTGACCGAAATTCTGAAATCTTATTCTGCTTATAAATGATTATATGGCCGTTTGGTTCTGCAGCCCGACCTGAGTAATACTATATGGTTAACTTACTAAAACAATATTTGTTAAAATACGTGACTATGTCACGTGCTGGATTATAAGGGCCAGGAGAGCATAAGCGGAGCTTGAAGCACGCGCAGGGAGGCGAGTGAAGGTGGCGTGTACACACTCCCCCCCCCGACACAGCCGCTCGCTAGATTAAGAGGATACGGGGGGCCCAGTCAAAACTGGAAGGCCAGGGGGAGAACCGCGTGATAATTGGCAGTGCTTTACCACTCTAATAGAACCGACGGAGTTCCGCACTCTCCGGGCAATTTCATTAGCATGTCTACCTAGCCAGTCTCTGGACTAGGATAATAAAGAGGGCGCAAGTAGGGCTCGATGTCTGAAGAAACCGAGGCTGATGTATAATCACTCATTCCCTCGTGACATAGTCACTCGCCTGGATGAACTTGTAGGGAAGATGCGAATTCGTGATATTTGTAAAGTCAGCGTACTCGCATCAATTACAATTTTTTAGGAAGCTTACCACAGGTGGGACTGCAGGGAAAAACCTCGTTTATTACTTTTATTATTTGTAGTAGGTCCTAGCATTCGCTTTTCACATACACTGAAATATGCAAGAACATTGTATGTTGGCAACTCCTGGCCATGTTTACGGTGGTTAACACTGACCCTTAACCCGTTATCCTTTAGGGAAAACTCGAACATAATCGTAACATTAACCCAAGCCATAAGACCCTAATTCTCACCGTAAAACCCTAAATCATGTTGTAATCCCAACTCTCAAACCCTAACCCTGCACACAAAATCTTTTCTCGGCCTCAAATTCAAACAATACCCCAAGTTTGGAAACCGTAGCCCGGAGAGTAAACCAACTCAGAAGACGAAGATGCGATCCCTGGAACAAGAAATTTATTGGCCCTAGGTTTCGTATTCTCACTCGAAACCCTCATAAGAGAAAATCGTAGATAAGGTTAATGGTAGCACAACGAGTGCAGTATTTATAGCACGTGGCTGCCGTGGGATCATATGCGTGCTGCAATTAACAACTGCCGCAAACACCGCTAGAGTCGTAATTGATGCGATGATGGCTTGTCAGTCCGTTTCCGAGTCGTTAGTGGCCGCGATTAGGTCATCCAGGCTGAATGCTGGTGTGAAGATTGCTCAACAAATTGGCTCACTGTCACTGGGATAATTGTACTTCCGCGCCCCCCCACGTGACTGATTCCTCTGCTCAGGAAAAATCTCAGTACGGAATATGGTAACGGGATGGATTGCGGGTATGAGAACCATGACTCGAGCAGCTCGCATCTCACGCGGTTGTCACCCCTTGCGAGAATTTCGGCCTCCTGCAACTTGAAAATATAGCCGGATCCCGCCGAATGAGCCGCCACCTGAGAGCTAGCGTCTCCCCGTCCCACTGCTGCTGCGTGTTTGACAATTCGCGTCCGGAGTAATCTCCCAGTTTCTCCGACGTAGTGGCTGTGTCTGCAACTGACTCAGATCCGGTAAACAACTAGCATCACACCAGCATCCAACACGGATGACGAAATCGCGGCCATTAACGACTCGGATGCGGACTGACAAGCCATCATCGCATCAATTACGGCCCCAGGGGTGATTGCGGGAGCTCCTAATTACAGCACGCGTATGATCCCACGGCAATCATGTTCTATAAATACTGCACTCCTTGTGCTACCATTACCCTTAGCTGAGATGGTCTCTGACGAGGGGTCCGAGTGAGAATACGTAACGTAGGGCCAATTAATTTCTTGTTGCAGCGATCGCATCTTCGTCTTCTGAACTGCTTCCTGAAACTGACCTTTTCGCCTCAATCAACAATAAACCAATTCCTAACACCAACCCTAACCATACCCCTCCGTCCAAAATGAACAACCTCAAGGTCAGTAAAGCTAGTGAATGGCATAATCTCTATGTCGCATAGCATTTTCTGCGACTTATTGCCAGGGAAACCGTTATAAACCACATATAGTCCAAATCAGCCAGGAAGGCAGAATTTGGAAAACAACTGAGGGGGGTCACACACCCTACCCTTACCCATAAATCTCCAGAACAGGCCTTTCTTTACATTTCTGGTCATTCGCTAATGCTCAAAACACTGAGTCAACACTTTCCCCAAGTATTGGTAGGCAAACGTATGGACCGACAACGAACAATCAATATATCTACGTCCGTCTCTAACCAATTATATTGTCGGCAACACATTTCATCGTCTTAAATCAGTCGGACAGATCTACACATTTTTATTGATAACGTTTTCAGTCGTAAGGTGTTCGCTAAATAGTTAGCAAAATCTAGACGACACGATGCCGACGTCACTAAGGAACAAAATACATGAAAAATGTTAGCATGTGCTTCAGAAGGCCTTACTCACCGTTTCAAATCTGTTTGTCACTTTTAGATTGTTAATGTCAATATCTTCGCAGGATTTTACAGATTGTTGAAGCTCCTTCACTGCGCCCATGAATGATCTCGTAGAGAGTTCAAATTCCTTCAAAACTGCAGGACTCTGCAATGAGAAAGCATGAGGGGGCATTTGAGCTTCAAGCACCAAGGTGGCGACGGACAAACTTAAGTTGCTGGGTGGTCTATAGTATGAGGGAGACCCTAAGGAGCGGCAGAGTATGATACGGACACACTGGCCAGACCTTGGCGGCCTTTAACTCTTTCACGCAGCCTTTGCAAAATGGTTTTTGGATGACCATGCAGACAGTTTCCACCATCATTGCGGCAAACAAGATCGAAAAAAAGTACAGTAGATGTGCTAACTCATGAAATGTCAACCAAAATTTCGAAATGCGTTCTCGTTTCGAAAAGATAAATTAAGTAGTGTTGTTAAACTAATCATGATGCAGCATAAATCCATAATGATCCAGTTACCACAGGTTGTTGGCTTTCGAAAGAACTGATTTTCGGCTGCATGCAAGATCTATATTCTGCAAAAATTGACATCTTATGTAGTATGCGATTTTCTCATTGATTTTTGATGCCCTCGAAAATTCAATTGTATTTCATGGAAAACATGTACACAAATCTTAATTCTTTTACTTATTCGGTAAAAAATCACGTCTGCTTCCAATTTCATACTCAAAAGAAGGGTATAATTCGGTTTTAAAAAACTTTTCCAATTCCCGAAGAATTTTGAAGCCGACCTGCTGTTACAATTGCATTCAGGGTTTCAAAACTACAAGCTGTATATTTTCCGTGTACGGAGAACCATGCATTTCTCTACGGTGTTATAAAATTAAGCAGTGGACTTGAGCAACATTGTTGACTTTACAAGCCACATTCGTAAAGGCAGATACATGACGTTTCATGAATGGCCATTTAACGGTATTAAAAAATCTAACAATTAGAAACTTTTTAAAACCGAATTATACCCTTCTTTGAGTATGAAATTGGAAGCAGACGTGATTTTCTACCGAATAAGTAAAAGAATGAATATGTTTATACATGTTTTCCATGAAATATAATTAAATTTTCAAAGGCATCAAAAATCAATGAGAAAGTTGCATACTACGTAAGTAGTCATTTGCTGCAGATCTTTCATGCAGCTGAAAATAAGTTCTTTCGAAAGCCAACACCCTGAGGTAACTGGATCATTATAGATTAATGCTGCATCATGATTAGTTTTACAACACTACTTAATTTATCTTTTCGAAACGAGAACGCATTTCGAAATTTTGGTTGACATTTCATGAGCTAGCACATCTACTGTATGTGATTTTCCTCAATGTAAAGCGGGAATAAAACATTATGTTTAGATCAAGAAATGTAACCGAAATTGTGTTCAGACCGTAAAGTGGCAAATATAGGCGAAGTATATATCAGGCTTTTATGCTTAGAGAGTGTTTTTCTTAGTTGCATGATTTGGGCCTCTTAACACAATTAAAGGAGTAAAGGGCATTACGACAGGATCAAGTTCATCAAAAACCCCCGAATTGACGGTGTTCTTTCACGTAAACGAGATTATGATCACAAACGTCGGCAATTTTATTCAGGAATTGACATAATTCCGCATGAACTTAAGATAAACGTTTATTTTAGTGAAGGAATTGATCTAGCATGACTAATTGTTTGTTTTGTTTAAATGCTTGGGGACAACGCGCTTGGTATAAGTATTTGTATCAGTTGCCGTCTGGCCGCATCTGCTGGTCAGAAAGCGTCCGGAACGATTTTACTACAAGTCAATTCTGACTTTATTTTGCGACTTCTGTTAAGTGGTGATAGTCTGTCTATGGATCTCTGCTGAGTAAAAGAATTTTCGCGCAAACCAAGGCTATATTTTATGTTGTATATAAGCACGCACTTTAGGCTAGCGTGGGCACATTTGTTCCCTCAATGTTTATTCTTAGGTTTTTTTGATGGCAGCACCGTTTAGCTACTTGACTGCTTTTAAATATAGACAATTTTGTTGCAAATGCATTTCTTGATTAACGGAAATTACATCGAGCTACAACTTGTGGGCGTCTGAAGAAACGTAATTCTCGGAAATTAGGGGTTTTATTTTACAAACTCAGAGGTAGTAAACTGCAGTGGCAGCATGTCCTACAACTAAAAAGTAAGGTGAGGAGAATGATGCCAATTAAGGTGCACTACGATTGTTCCAATGCGGTAACATGTTCGATGTTCATGGGGTGCGAACGGAAGTGCATAGGCATTTGCCCACAACATATCTTTAAGGGAAGATCAATTACCCCGTCTAACTGCATCTTGTTGTGTATAACGATTATCGTTTGATTGTTTTTGGCTAGGTTAATAGTTAATTTGCACTGAAATAGGCGGAATTTTTTTCTTACCCACAGTATGTGACCTATCTCATGAAACACTGAGATGGAAACTGATAAGAGAATTTCCGGACAACTTAGCCACCGCGCATTTTGCCCACTCACGCAAGCTCCTACAAGTAAATGTCTTTTTATCGTGCAGAAAATGTGTCTGAGCAATTTTATGGGACAAAATATTTGTATATTTGAGTTAAATTGGAAGGCGCGTTATATACATGCAATTTCCTATGCTATGTCTTAGACTTCGGTTGTCCATCTAAACCTATTTGTGTCTGTGAGAGAAGAGCAGTTTATTCTCCAGGATTTTACTTATCAAAGATCGCCGAATTTGAAAACTGTTTTCTTTTCTAATGTTAACTCTGGAGATCAGTTTGCTTACTTACAGGTAATTTTTAGGAGACCGAGTTGCCTGAGTGCAGTCATAACGCACGCGGTCATTTCTTAGTTGGTGGAAGTTCCCAGCAGTTTGGAAAATATTACGAGATGACAATAGACAGGTTATCACTCAATAGCCACTTTCGGGTTTGGATATCTGAAACGTTATATTTCGTGCGTACTTTCACGTCATATAGCAGTGGAACGAGAAAACGGTCAAAGATTTTATCAAAATATCATTATAAAATGGCCACTACGCCATACACTAAAATAATTCAAAGTAAGCCTAAAAGTGCGAAAAGAAAGAGAAAATGGCGGCGATATATCGAAAAAAGCACGCTCCCTCACTTTCAGTAGAAAAACTATCAGTATTTTCAGCAAAAAGTAACTGCCAGAAGTGCCAATTTTTTTCTTGGCTTTGCTGTACAAAGATGAGAGATACTGCGTGGGAAACGTTACTGTGGAAGGTTATAAAAGATGAAAAGACGCCCAGATACTACATTGGGACGTAGAGAATCTATACGCATGGAGCGAAAATTGTTGTCAGAAATTCAACGTCAAATTTTGTGAAAATGCACATATAACCAGCAAGTCGAAGAATAGGTGCACCCTAACAAAAATATCTTCTGAAAAGTTGACCCCTTGAAATAAGAGATGTTCAAAAAGACTTTGACGAATTCACTAAAGAGGACTTAAAAGTCCTCACGCAGTGTTCTAAAGTCGCATCGCGTCAATGTCAGTTGTGAGTGAAATAAGAACGGTTGTTAACCTGAATACATCTGTCTTCGGTAAGGTACATGGAACATTTGTGCGGCCGCAATTGGAATATGCGGTACAGGTTTGTGGCCGTAGCTTTGGAAGGATGAAGATATTCTTGACGGTGTACAGAGATTTGCTACAACGGCCGTTCATAAACTCAAAAATTCTCTGTACGAGCAGCGCCTAACCACCTTAAATTGAACGGAGGTGAGTTTACAGTCACACTTCTGTTGCTAAGAGGGCTTGATCTGGATGTTGACTGGGAAACACTTTTTGAAATGGCAATAATGCTAAACTCAGATGACACGATTGCCAGCTTAAAAATCGTGCCACACAAAAGGATGCTCCTCCTTTTTCTCACAGATAGGCACTCTCCAGTAGACTTCGTTGCCAACGTATGTTGTACATTCCGCTACCTGGTAAAAGTGCAGTTCCAACTCATTAGACCACGTCTAATTGGTTACTGAAATTGATAAGTACACACTACTTAAACGATTTCAATGGGTCGTTTTGTGTACATTAAATATGACACGGATGGAAATTTCACTGCGCGAATGCGGTTAACGTGCTTTTCCCTGCTGTTTCGCAAGGGCCACAGCTTTTAGGCATTTATGTTTCGTCATTAGATTTATGCATTGTGTACGCCAAAACCACGGGTTAAACTTTTACCGAATTGAAAAGTCAAGTTGGCGAACACGCGTTTTCGGTAATTCTTTCTCAAGCCAATACAATTACATGAACGAATGAAAATGTAAAAAATCAACAGTGTTTATAGATGCCTCAAGGGCTATTAAGTCACTAACACTCATCATCCCTACGCCGCCCGCATGAGAAGGTCGGCGGTGTTAGTCGTCAGAGCTAGGGGAGGGGGGTAAGAGAGTCTTTGAGTAATGTTCTTGGGTTGAGTACACGGAGTGCCCATCATCGTGATTAGGGATTTGAGGCGGCATGGCTTCATCACTTGGGATTGGCGTTGGCCACGGCAGCGAAAGAGCTTGTGTCAGGGTTTTCTGGCAGCATAGCACCGGACTCGCCAGCCGTATAGCCACTGCCTCGGCCGTTGCTAGTATCCGTTGGCGTAGGCCTTTAGCGAAGCTTGTTGGTGTCCGATAGACAACCTGAAATGCTTCCTTGGCATCGACTCGGTGATCCGTATCGATTATATGCGCGAGAATAGAACTCGAAATCGACCGGGTCTCACCTCTGTCTAGCCAGGCGGGCAAATGCTTACGCACCCTCTTTACCAGGCGTCTCGTTGTGCGGTCGATGTATCTCGCTCCACAGGAGCAAGTGAATGAATAAATGCACATTGATGTGACCTCCAACGTTAGTCTGTCTTTACCTCCCAAACGTAGGAGGGGAGAATTACTTACTTTTCATGCATACCTATACGGTCTACTTGGAGTTTTAAGGACTTGTGTCATTTACTCCAAATATACTGACTGGCTGACTGGCTACGAGTGAGCGGCGGGCTTTTGAAATTGAGCCGCCATTTTTCGTTGTTTCCCTCCAGTCACATGAATATTTGTTAATTGCATACCCCAGTCTTATTCCTTTGTTTTAATTTATCTATTCCTATGAGGTTGTCTTTACAGTACGCTAGCACCT
>CACRXP010000084.1:744881-772708 GCA_902702965.1 Spirometra erinaceieuropaei
TTTGATGAAGAAAGCTACCAAGTTAGACTCAGCTATCTGTTTGGATTATTTTCCCAGAATGGTCATCCTAGAGACTTCGTGCGTCGATGCATGAGACAACAAGAGATAAAAACAAAGGAACTAGATAGTTCCCATCAAGCGCGAATCCTTCGTTTCATCAGGAATGTGTCTGAACTTGCTGAAAGTCACTTGAGAAAACACCGCATAAATGGTACGCACAAGCCGACGACTACTTTAAGCACCTAGCTTCTACATCCTAAGGATAGGGTTGGCTATTTCGATATGCATTAGTACCAGTTTTCAATCGACCGCAAAGAGAAGCTTTCTATGGTTTATGGCCACGTCAAACAGAATAACCCCAACTTCGCCTTTTAGAAAGCAAGTGTGATCGGCCGGGCCAATGATAGGATGGCGAGACTGATGCTCAAAAATTTGGTCCTTGACTGTCACACTTAACAGAGCTATAAATCTGCTGCCTTGTGAAGCCAATAGATCGGTGCGCGCCCATTCCTGATTAATAAATACCCGATCTGCAGCGACAGAGAATGACAGGTGACGAGGCACTGATGAACTTCGGTTCGATGAAGTGCTTATGACCCATCTGGTAGGCCTCAGTGGTGGACCGACTGCGCCAGGTGCGTCTGTGCGCATGTTTGTGTTTCTGGTCGCAGCTGCTGTTGGTCAGGGTTATGATTGGCTGAATGAAGGCAGAATAAGCCGAAACAGTGCTGTATCAATCTACCCGCATTCTCTGTCGTCCCTCCTCGCTGCTATTATGACTTGGCCGACTTCGGCCTGATAATTGGTTGCCTGTTCGTGACCTTTGCCACACATACGGAGCTTGTTTGCTTTGTGAAGCCAATAGATCGGTGTGCGCCCATTCCTTTTATATATATATATATATATATATATATATTGCTGATTGAAGCGAAAATGCACGTTTCCGGATATAACTGAGAAGATAAGGCGATCACAGGAACCATGGATTGATTTGCCTGACGTTTCGAAAGCAAACAAGCTTCCATCATCGAAGGTGGGTTACGTACTGCACGTCATAGTATTTAAGGGTTTTTTTCGTGCTTTCGTGTCACTGACTTCCAGCGCGCTGCATCACACGGTATGGCGATGTTTGTCATGGCGACGTCGGTTCCTCCTCATCCTTTGCCGGGTGTGTGTAAGGGGGGGCGCCGAGGTGACCGCGGCCATTGCTCTTGTTTTAATTGTCCGTTATCCGCCCTCGACGCATCTCGCCTTCCTGCCCCGTTCGCACCAGCGCGTATCCGCGTGGACGGTGGTTGTCATGCCACTGTTGACGTCGGGCTGGGGGGTCCTGTCACTGTCGTGGGGCTCGTCTCGCTATCCCATTCCCACCTGCCCGTAACCGTGTTTACGGTGGTTGTCACGCCAGTGTTGACGTCGGGCTGGGGCGTTCTGTTACTGTCGGGCGTTCTCATCGAGTGCTGGCGTCTGTCTGCGTTCGGAACCAGAAGGCGGTCTCCTGAGTTTGCGTTCGCCGCCGGTTGTCCCCCGGTTTCGTCCGTTTTCGGTGCCTGTGTATGCCCGTCCGCGTTCCCGCTTGGTCCGGGTTTGATTACTGCCGTCTCTGGCCTGACGACTCGTCGGTAGCCCTGCCTATTGAACTTCACCCGTAGGGCTTGGTAGGCAGCCGGCAGAGTTACGCATCGGTTGATTGAGGTGGTTGTGGTGTGCCAGACTTCGGGCGTCTCCCTGACCTTTTGTCGCTCCCTTGGCCCAAGACTTCGGCGTCTAGGAAGGCGAAGGCGTGACCAAAAGCTGCGCAATGTTCTTCCACCAACGAGAGCTGATCCATTCTTCGTACCGTTCTTGCGTGCTCGTCCATGCGGGTCTGCAATCTCTTCCCGGTTTCTCAAACGTATTTTGCCTCGCAGGAACTACACGGGATCCGGTAGACGACGTTGGCAGTTTCGC
Organism: Spirometra erinaceieuropaei; assembly: GCA_902702965.1. Taxonomy (NCBI): domain Eukaryota; kingdom Metazoa; phylum Platyhelminthes; class Cestoda; order Diphyllobothriidea; family Diphyllobothriidae; genus Spirometra; species Spirometra erinaceieuropaei. The sequence continues at coordinate 746,832 of CACRXP010000084.1, forward strand.
CTCGTGGCAGAGGCGTTTTTGGTCTCATAACCAAACGTCTAATTGTCGCTTCGGGTTTGTGGGCGATGCCGATACCCAATGGTTGCAAGATACGAGCAACTGCCTCGGAAACGTTCGCAATATATGGCAGCGCTCGCCAGACTTTCGGCTGATTTGCCGTTGACTTTACGGTTGGTCTGGACAGTCTGCTGCGTTCTATAAATCTGCGGGGAAATCGTTGGAGGTGAACATCCGCCGTAAATAGGGGAGTTCGGCTACCTTGTCGGTCGGTTCGCTGCAGTGAGTGTCAACTCTCCTGTAGAGAGACCGAACACAGCTTCGTTTGTGACACAGCGGGTGATTGCTGTGGTAGGACAGTATTTGGCGAGTGTTAGTGGCCTTCCTGTAGACCGTGATTTTTAGGCTCCCGTTGACCTTGCGATGGACCAGAACGTCTAGAAAGGCGATCTGATTGTTGTTCTCTGTCTCCATGGTGAATTGGATATCGGGAAGAACAGAGTTCAGTAGCGCGTGGAAATTCGAGACCATTTCCCGTTTGAGAACGACGAAAGTGTCGTCCACATACCGCGCCCAAAATTTGGGCTTATATGTTGCGAACACCTCCCCACACCTGACAAAGGATGAGGAGGAACCGATGCCGCCATGAAAACCATCGCCATACCGTGTGATGCAGCGCGCTGGAAGTCAGTGACACGCCAGCACGAAAGAAAACCCTTAAATACTGTGACATGCAGTACGTAACCCACCTCCGATGATGGAAGCTTGTTTGCGTTCGAAACGTCAGGCAAATAAATCCATGTTTCCTGTGATCGACTTATCGTCTCATATACATATATATATATCATGATAGTGGGCGCTCACCGATCAGGTTACGGAACATGCTCGTTCCGTTGTGCCTTGGGGCTCATACTCGAACCCTCGCAGGCATTCGCACAGCGACCAGTGATATATGTTGAGAAGGAGATACCGACAAAGACAAGGGAGACCGGAATGGCCATTTCTGGCTTATTAGCCGTCATCAGCCAGTCATACCCAACCCCAAGTGTGGATCACTTGAGATTCGAACCCGGAATCTTTGGTCATGGAGTTGAACGCTCTACCATTGAGCCTTGTCTTTGTCGGTACCACCTGATTTACATCATTCTACTAGTCGCTGTGCGACTGCCTGCGAGGGTTCGAGTATGAGCCCCAAGGCACAACGGAACGAGCATGTTCCGTAACCTGATCGGTGAGCGCCCACTATCATAATTAATATTCCCGATCACAACCGACAAGACAACGGGTCCGTGGCTCAATGGTAGAGCGTTCAACTCCATGACCAAAGATCCCGGGTTCGAATCTCAAGTGATCCACACTTGGGGTTGGGTATGACTGGCTGATGACGGCTAATACGCCAGAAATGGACATTCCGGTCTCCCTTGTCTTTGTCAGTTCCACCTGATTTACATATATATATGTATATATATATATATATATATATATATATATATATATACTGATAGAATCCGCTGCCGTCATTCGCTGCCTTACAGAGACCTGAAGGACTTTGGATAAGCAACCCGCTTTCGTGTCAGGGCATCGATAGGTCGAATGCTGGTGGTAGATTTACGTTTTGATAAATCTACCCCAGCGCTAACATTAGCCTTCTCTTAAATCTCCACACAGGATTCTTCCTTATCTTAGCCCCAAGCATAACCACAACCAAAACTGCGAAACTTACAGACTACCATTTTGTAGACTTCACGGCCCTGTAGTATGACTGTGTATTTCTACTACCCTTAAGGGTTTAGTAGGAGGATCAAAAAACTGTGAGGTTGTCGGTGAGGGCAACGGCGAAGACCTTCTCTTCCACTTGCTGTGAGGACAACCCAATAAAGCAGTTTGGCATCTTCCGTCCATTACGTCAATCGTGTGTAATGCGCAAAGATGATTTTTTTCCAAAACCTAAGTTCAGGATATTCCAGTTTTTGGCTTAGCAGACGCGATCTGCAGTTCGTTCTTCGAACTCGCAATCTGCTTCACACCGATGGGAAGCCACCTCAAAACCAAACTCTTATGTTTGCTGCTAGTCCCTTAACGTCATCGGTGCTTAGAGTACTTAGAGCTCCATCCCGGTCCCTACCCACGTCATCCACATTCCTCGGTTTCGCTGTTTCCACGCTCATCTGGCTGGTGGTAGGTATATGTTCTGATGAGTCAACTGATGGACGAAAGGACTCGCTGGAAGTTCTGTGGCCATCGCACTGAACGCTTTGAAGTGAGCTCAACATGATACTTGTGAGTGTTTAAGTTCACCATTTGCCGTTTAGTACGACTGTCAGTCCAATGCACTTTGGGAACACCACTGTTGCACAGGAATCTGCAATGACGACACACCACGTGCCTATGGTACCTCGTGCCTCTCGCTAACGCCTGCACCTAAGCATCAACAACAGCCCGTTTTAGCACGCACGCCTGGGTGCCTTCGATATGTCTCTCTGCAATTCTGTCCCAGAAACCCCGCCGGACGAACGCTGTGTCTCCTTACACGCTACTCCTTCATCTCACCAACCCACTTCTCCTCCTCCGTCCCATATATTCCTTCCTCCACCATGTCCGCCACCATCAGCGGCTGTTTTCTCACCAACCTAAAGTACTCCAGTCACTACACACCCTCACTCTCTGCAGCGCCTCTCATACCTTCCAGAGGTTCGTAGACAGATGGCTTCGCCGCCTGCTATTTGTCTACGCCTACCTTGATGACCTCTTGGAAGCAAGCTCTACCACCGAAGAACATATGGAGCATCTTGAAACGGTGTTTCACCACCTTTAACAACTTGACGTTGTTCTCAACCCGTCCAAATGCGTCTTCCGTGTGTCCTGCCTATAATTTCTTGGACATCTGGCTGATCCCAACGGTGTTCATCCACTTCCATCGAAGGTTGCGGCTATACGTGATTTTCCACCTCCCTCTTCCAAACTGTCAGCTGTGGTGAATTTCTACCGTTGGTCCCTCCCGTACTCTGCTGACGCCATCCTGCCGCTCACGAACCTCCTTTCGGGTCCAAAACTTTCGTTAGAGCTGTCTGAAGGCATCCTCGATGTTTTTGACAAGGTGAAGGCTGCCCTGACCGACGCCACCCGCATGGCGCATTTTTCTCCCAAAGTTCCCATCCTCTTCGTGGTTGACGCCTTCAATGTTGCAGTAGGCGCGGTCGTCCAACGGCACCTTACAGGCTACACCCAACTTTTAGCTTTTTTCTCCCGGAAGTTATCACCTACCGAGACGCGCTTTAACACATGTAGACGGGAGCTCCTTGCTGTTTTCTTCGCCATGAAGCACTTCCGGCACTTCCTTGAGGTCAGGGACTCCCCAACGTTCACGGGTTAGAAGCCCCTTTCACTCGCATTCAAGTCCACCTGCAAGAAATCCAACCACAGGAGAATTCGCCAACTAGGCTACATCTCTCAGTTCACCTGAGAAATCCGTCACATCGATGGGCCACTCAGTGAGGTGGCTGACGCACTGTCTAGACCCCTCATTTTACACCTACAACTTTCTCTCGGGATGGACCTTGTTGAGATGGCTGCCGAACAACGCCATGTTGGTTTTCCCTGTGACGAGGGCGTTTCTGAACTCCAACTCCAGGACCTCTCACTGACTACTGAAAACGGCACCATTGTATGCAACGTCTCCACCACTTCCAACCGTCTCTTTGTGCCGCCATCCCTCCGTCTCAAAGTCCCTTCCTCCCTGCATAACCTATCGCAGCCTGGAAGTCCAGCTACCGACAAGCTGATTTCCGACCGCTTCGTCTGGCCTGGGATGCACAAGGACCTGAAAGCATGGACACGTGCGTGTCCCCATTGTCAGCTGAGAAAGCTCCAATGGCACAACAAAGCTCCTATCTGCACCTTCCCCACTTAGGACGCACGGTTCAGTCATGTCCACCTGAACATCGTAGACCATCTGTTTTTGCTTAATGGCTGTTCCTATCTCCTTACTTGTGTGGATCGTCTCACGCGGTGGCCGGAAGATATCCCTCTGCCTGATATCCTGCTTCAACAGTCGTCAAGGCTTTTCTCACTCGCTGAGTGGCCATCTTCGGTGCTCCCTCTACCATCTCGACTGACCGCGGTGACCAGTTCGAGTCTCACCTATTCTAGTCTCTTCTCTCCTTTTTGGGCTGTACTCGCATTCGAAATACAGCCTCTCAATCTGCAGTCAACGGGATGATTGGGCGTTTTTACCAACAGTTGAAGACCTTCCTAAGCGCTGTAGAGGGCGCGATGAATTAGATGGACCATCTTTCCCTGTTCCCGTTGGGTATATGCTCCTCTCTCGAGTCAGACCTTGGCTGTTCCGTCGCTAAACTCGTGTTCGGCACTACTGCCCGACTTCCTGGTGCGATGATCTCGCCAACTCCTCCAGGTGTGGCCGAGGAACCTTCCAACCTCCTGTACCGTCTCCGATAATTTGTGCGTACACGGCCTCCAGTTGCGCCCCCGCTATCAGTCTTCAAGTCTTGTATCGAGCAAGACAGTCTACCTAGGGTGTGACCGCGTCCGCCGACCATTGAAGCCCCCGTATGACTGATCAATTCTAGTTGCTTGTCGAGGGACGAAGACACTCCGACTTTGACGTGCAACTTGCGAAAAGGTCCTGAGCGTTGATCACCCCATACCTGCTGCGATATTGGTGACTCCGACATGGTCCGCGGCCACCCAGCGTGATCTGAACACGCAACCGCACAATCCTCATGAATTCCCCTTTTGCCTTCAACTCAATTTTCCTGCGTCATTTGATTTGACCAGGATGCAGAGAATCCAGTTTCCAACATGCTGTCGTGAAGCAAGATGGAAGTCATTGACAATGCAAGAATATCCCACAGTCTCCCCTCAAACACCTGCGAAGGATCTTGCTTTGGACAGTCAGGCATAGTGAGCTACCATGAAACCTCGAACAATCATCTTCAGGATCATTCGGATAGCCGCAGCCGGAGCAAAAAGAGCAGTTCGCACTCCTAGGCAACTCGAATCAGTATTCAAAAAACCAGAAATTCCAGTCGTGTTTGAGTTTTTATAGAACATTTCGCACACGGATCGGCCTTGTCGGACATCTGTAGACGCAGTGTAGTTCTTATATATCAGTTTTGTCTCTACCATTGTTAAGTTTGCCGCCAACTATACAAAGGCAAAAACCACCGCCACTACTCCCACCACTGATGAGAACAATGTCATGGCCATCATCGTCCAGTCCGCCAGGGGTATGTACTTAATCCCAATCGATCCCCATAAAGATCGCACCTTAGCTTCCATCACTGACACTATCAACCACCTGCTAATCCAAGTCACTGAGGCCGACCAACGAGTGTTTGGAACCCTGACCCACACCCGTAGCACTCGCCTGATCTTCCCAACACGCCCTAGGACTCAAGACAGCGCAAGAGATTTTCGGACACGTGCACACCCGCGAGAGGGGAATTCGTGGAACGGTCAACTAGACGTGCTCAACTTTTTTACGCCAAATCTCATTCATCCTCACCACCACCATCACCACCACCACCACCACCACCACCACCACCACCACCACCACCACCACCACCACCAGCTCAACCACTAAAGTGTCAGCCTGTGCACACCACAAACGCACTTCTAAGTAACGATTTGGTTTGGTCGGTTGCTAGTCAACCCGACGCGCTGAGGCTTGGAAACGGGTGCCAGGGTTCTAAATCTGCACCGGTTAAACCCGCCAAACCTGCTCATACTGTCGAAGGACACTGCGTCATCGCACTGACCATGAAAATTTCCGCAATAACTACGTTACCCAGACCCCATCATCACACCTTTTCCTACCTCCACTCACATCTTCTTCACCCCGTGCGTCATACATCGTAACGATTATACCTCCTACCACCTAATAAGCATGTGATATGCTTCACAATCGGCGGTCTAAAACCACTTATTGGAATATGCACATTTTACTTTGGTGGGAAGCGTGTTTTCTGACCGATCCTGATATACCCGCGGTTGGCACCGGTAGAAGTGTTTTATAGGTCTGTCGGGCACTGCGCTAGTTGAAGTCGCTTGATAGATGTAGACAGTCGACTGACGCAACGGAGAGCAAAAGAGAGAATCAAGCCGGCATTGGGGAAATACATTTACGGGACAAATCAACGTCGTCCAGGAAGGGCAACTGATTGTTTACTTCCTCTTCCATAGTAAACTGAATGACGGGGAAGATTGAGTTCAACAATGTCTTGAAAGCCTTCACCTCGCTCCTCTTGATTACAACGAACGTGTCGTCGACGTATCTGGCCCAGAACTTCGGGGGGTACGAGCTGAAGACCTGCTGCTCGAGTCTCTGCAAAACTGCTTCGGCAATTAGTCCAGACATTCGACGTGATCTCATTATTCACCTCCATCCCACCCGCGCTGGCTATCGACACTATTGATGGCTTTCTCTGGGAAAAGTATGATGAGACCGACCAACAGCTCAAACGAGCACACATCATCGAGCTCCTAGAACTGTGTCTTAAGACCTTCTTTACATTCAACGGCCAAGTCTACGAGCAAAAGAAGGGGACACCGATGGGCTCGCCTCTGTCTGGACTAATTGCCGAAGCAGTTTTGCAGAGGCTCGAGCAGCAGGTCTTCAGCTCGTACCCCCCGAAGTTCTGGGCGAGATACGTCGACGACACGTTCGTTGTAATCAAGAGGAGCGAGGTGAAGGCTTTCAAGACATTGTTGAACTCAATCTTCCCCGACATTCAGTTTACTATGGAAGAGGAAGTAAACAATCAGTTGCCCTTCCTGGACGTAGAAGTTACGAGATTGACAGACGGGAAGATAAGGACAACGGTTTACCGTAAGGCAACAAATACTAGGCGCATCCTCCACTTCCGAAGCAACCACCCTGTTGGTCATAAACGCAGTTGTGTCAGAACTCTCTTTCAACGTGTTCAAACACACTGTAGCGACGACAGTGGGAGGAAGGCGGAGATGAATTACTTACAGGGCCTTTTAAAAGCCAACGGCTACCCGAAGTCCTTCATACGCAAATGCCTTAAAAAGCCTCATTTTGAGCGGTCGAGTGGAGAAAAGCCCAAGTTCTGGCTCTCTACCCTATGTGAAGAACGTATCAGAGACAACGGCAAGAATCCTAAAACCTTTTGGAATTGGCGTGGCTCATAAACCAGAATGTACCATCAGACAGCAAATCATGAAGCCCAAGGACCCGCTACCAACAACAGAACAGTCGGCGGTGGTCTACAGCATACCATGTCTAAACTGCAATGCAAGGTATGTTGGTGAAACGGGCAAACGCCTCGGCACAAGATTGCACGAACACCAAGTTGCAATCAACCGCAAGGACAAGCTGTCTTTGGTCTATGGCCACATACGAGAACTGAACCACAATTTTGCCTTTGAGAAAGCGAGGGTAATTGGTCGAGCCAATGAGAAGATGGCCAGACTGGTGCTCGAAAGTTGGTCCTCGACTGGTACACTCAACCGAGCTATAGATCTCCATCCCGCCTACCAAGCACTCCGTACAAGGCTCGGATCAGTCCGGACAGGACCAGTAAGGCAAGCGAGCACGCGGGACCGAGAGTCAACGCTCACGGAAAAGAGCGGAATTGGGGGCCAGAGGTCATGTGACCAAAGCCGAACACTGTCTCACCGATGCACCCTCGAAGCTGAATGCTGCTCACCTGAACAGCAACGACCGATCAGTCCACCGGCTGACGTGGGAGGGGCCAAACGGCACGTTGATTTGACCACAACTAAGTCGACCCCAAAGGGAACAAAGGTCACGCAGGCCTATCAGCGGTCAGCTCCGGGGAGGTCTAAGCCAGTCAGCGGCAAACAGGCAGGTCAAAGTTCGTGCGTCCAGCACGGCTATAATACGAGGCAAGCGGCAAGACCGAATAACTCAAGACCCGCAAGTGCAACAATTACGCTACTCTGATGATAGAAACGAGGAATATTCCGAAACGTCAGTTCGAATACAATATGGTCCATGGATTCGCCCTCTCTTCTTCTTCGTCTTCTTTGGGAGATGATGAACGCGACATTAGCCTATATATATGTATATAAGTTCATAACTATACATCTGTTATTCATATATATAATTACCACCGTGTTAGCATGGATGATATCTATCCCCATCCTATAAATACTGTGTGATGCCGTACGATACTCACCTCCGACGATGAAACCTTGTCTGCTTTTGAAACTTCAGGACAATACAATCATGGTTCCCGAGATCGCCTCTTCTTCTCATATATATATATATATATATGACTCCCTGCATGACTCCCTGCTCGCATCCCTCCTCATACGCTAGTGATCCGCCCCTCAATGTTTGTGCTGTCGCGTCTACTAGCCTAGTGTGACTGTCTCACTCTCTCTTTTATCTTCATTACGTCTGACGACGGGTTGGTGTCACCAATTCGAAAATTCACGAGTACAACTCGATTGTTTTTGAAGAACTTCTTACTTTTTCATATATAAATGTCTATCAATATAGGCGAAAAAACTGAACACATGTGTTAAGATGGAAGTAGATAAAGAGATCTCTGGGGAGGATGATTCATTCATCTGAAGTTTCTCACTCATTCTTAAGCGCATCATCGGAGATAGACTAAAAGTGGGAATACATGGTTTAAATAAGTCTTTCTTACTCACTGCTGATGGATCCATTGTTTGCTCTTCTCATTGGCCCTCCTTTCCTGCCTTAATGGTGTATGACGGCCTCGTATGACGCCGGTAGATCAATCCTACGGTTGATCGAGTTGACGTTGGATTGCCTGGCTTCCATCATCTCTCTCGTCATTTTGCTTTCAGCTCAGTCGATTACTTCTGCCTTGTCGAAGCCGAATTGATGGTTTTGTTCGAGGCTATGCATAGCAGCCTGTGATCGCACATCTTTTTGCTTTACAGTTAGAGACTGCTCATGCATGCGCAACCGTAATCGTTTGTCGGTCAGGAAACATTAATTTGCCCGACAGTCTAGGCAGTTGAAGCGGTCAACAATTCCTGACGTGTCCTCAGGTGATAACCGCCCCTTGGGCTGCATGAGCAAGCGGCGGATAGTGACATCCGGCCGGTGTCCAAGGCCCACGTTGAGTGGTCTGAGCATGCGTTCAATGGCTTCGGAAACGTCACTTACGTGGGATAATACACGGAAGATTTCACGTTGTTGTTTTTTTTCACCTTCGGTCCTCGTGTGCCTTTGATAAAGGCATTTGTTTATGAAGCTACGTGGGTACTCACTGGAGAAAATGAGACGCACATTATTGAGCTATTGGACTACCGTTTGAGCACGTACTTTACTTTTAATGGTCAGGTGTTCGAGCAAATCCAGAGAACTCCGATGGGATCACCAATCGCCGGCTACCTAGCTGAGGCGGTTCTACGAGAACTGGAAAACCGAGTTTTTCAGTCCTATATGCCAAAAGTCTGGATGCGCTACATGGATGACAGTTTTGTCATCCTGCCTCGCGACATGAAAGAGAGGTTCAAAATGGAATTGAACTCAATTTTCCCCCAAATAAAATTCACAATGAAGGAAGAAAACGACGAAGAAATTCCCTTTCTGGATGTCTAGGTGTCGAGACAGGAAGATGGAGTCCTCCAGACTGGTTTCTTTCGAAAGGCGACTGATACGGCGAAAATCCTCAATTACAGCAGTAACCACCCGTTGGCACACAGACGCAGTTGCGTGCGGACACTCTTCCTACGCATCAAGACCCACTGCAGCACATAGGCTGAAAAACTGAAAGAGCGTAAATCCCTAGGGCGTCTCATTCTCTCCGATAAGTACCCACGGAGCTTCATAAACAAATGCCTTTATCAAAGGCACACGAGGACCGAAGGTGAAAAAAAACAACAACGTGAAATCTTCCGTGTATTATCCCACGTAAGTGACGTTTCCGAAGCCATTGAACGCATGCTCAGACCACTCAACGTGGGCCTTGGACACCGGCCGGATGTCACTATCCGCCGCTTGCTCATGCAGCCCAAGGGGCGGTTATCACCTGAGGACACGTCAGGAATTGTTGACCGCTTCAACTGCCTAGACTGTCGGGCAAATTAATGTTTCCTGACCGACAAACGATTACGGTTGCGCATGCATGAGCATTCTCTAGCTGTAAAGCGAAAAGATGTGCGATCACATGCTTCTATGCATAGCCTCGAACAAAACCATCAATTCGGCTTCGACAAGGCAGAAGTAATCGACTGAGCTGAAAGCAAAATGACGAGAGAGATGATGGAAGCCAGGCAATCCAACGTCAACTCGATCAACCGTAGGATTGATCTACCGGCGTCATACGAGGCCGTCATACACCATTAAGGCAGGAAAGGAGGGCCAATGAGAAGAGCAAACAATGGATCCATCAGCAGTGAGTAAGAAAGATGAATGAATCATCCTCCCCAGAGATCTCTTTACCTTCTTCCATTTATAAGTATATGTAGGTAGAATGGTACCACCGAAAAAACAGCGAGCCTGAAATGGCCATTACTCGTTTATTAGTCGTCGGCAGTCAGTCATATCCAACCCAGAATTGTGGAACATTCGAGGCTCGAGCTCGCGAACTTCAAGTTAAAAGCCCACGCCAGAAATGGCCATTCCAGTCCCCCTTGTGTTTGTTGCCAGCATCACTCTGCCTATATCATGCGCCGCTGTGCGGCTACTGGTTGGGTAAGGAGAGAGCCTTTCAGGCACAACGGAACGAGTGAATTCCGTAAGAACAATCGCTGAGCACCCCTATTATTAATATATATATCTATATATCAAGCGAATAATTTCATAAATTATTCAGTGCAGGACATGGATTTAAGGCTCCGCGACATGAAGTTTTGGTGTCAGATTCGAAATTTCAATTAAATTTTTGAGTCGAAGACAACCAAATTCAGTGGAATACCCACGTAGTGTTCATTCTAAAAACAAGTAGTACTACGAGCAGTATGAAACGCATATGACAAACGTATTATACCTTACTTCCGGCATAAATTCACCAAAAAAACTCGGACACGTGTTTTGCCGATATTCTGTCGCTGCGAGACACACTGCCAGAAGTTCGGCTCCTCAGTGTGTCCCCATTGCGGTTTCTGGTATATGAAATCCAGCGAAGAATCAAGCGAATAATTTCAGAATTATTCAGTGCAGGGTATACTGAAGAGACGAACCCCTCCCAGCTGTGTCACGCAACGGCAGTATATCGGCGGAACACGTGTCTGGGCTTTTATTTAATATCTATGTAGGCGGTATGTTATAATACGCTTGCCATATATAGGACAGTCATATATATATAAATACACACGTCAGTGGTCTGTTCTGTCCTATCACACCAACTGTCTACTGTGACAACCTAATTTTCTCCCTCGTTGTTATTTCGTCTGACGACGGGTTGGTGTCACCAGCTCGAAAATTCACGAGTACAACTCGACTTTTCCGAAGAACCTCTTCTATTTTTTATTATATCAACTCGGAATGCATACCCCCTCTGAGCTACACACATATATATATATATATATATATATATATATATATATATATATATACATATATGAGATGATACCGACAAAGACAAGGGAGACCGGAATGGCCATTTCTGGCTTATTAGCCGTCATCAGCCAGTCATACCCAACCCCATGTGTGGATCACTTGAGATTCGAACCCGGGATCTTTGGTCATGGAGTTTGACGCTCTACCATTGAGCCACGGGCCCACTGTCATAATATATACATATGTTAGGGGGCGCTCACCGATCGTTCATACGGAACTCACTCGTTCCGTTGTGCCTTAAGAGCTCTCTCTCGAGCCCAACCAGCAGCCGCACAGCGGCGCAGGATATATAGGCAGAATGATATTACCGACAAAGACAAGGGAGACTGGAATGGCCATTTCTGGCTTATTAGCCGTCGTCAGCCAGCTATACCATATACCATATATACCATACCATATAAATATATATATACATAGCAAATGTCCATATCATAATTTCAGAAATCATAATGCGCAGGGCAGGAAGTTACGTGCTCGGGGGATGAAATTTTTGGATCAAATCGGAAATTCGCTCTTTAAATGAATGCACTTCTGAATAGTTCGCAATGAATTCATTCATCATTAAATTGGATTCTCGATCTATTGATGTTTACCGTAAGTGCCCGGGGATAACTTTTTATGGTCAGATCAGAAATTAGCTCTTCAGAAATTAATGCATTTATGGAAAGTTCGCAATTAATCCAGTCATCATTAAAAACTATTCTCGATCTATTGATGTCTTCCGCAAAGTGCTGTGTGATAAGATGGCTTAAGCTTTTAGCGCTCTCAAAAAGGAATGAGAAAAATCCAGAAAAATTGACGAAAAACTCACAGCCCCTTGCATAAGGCACAGAAAAATCCATTCGTATTCATGTTCGAATAATGCTTTCATGCACAATCAACTGTGATGAGTGGCAGGCACGCCTGAAATCATATGTGGTCTCTTCGATCCGCCGCCTAAAGGAGAGAGCACCGCCAATAGTAAAAAGGTACTTGAAGCCTGAAGGTCATCTTGGGCTATCGATGAGGTTGCTGCGTATGTGTTGTGGGGAAGGCCTCGGCAGCATCTCAAGTCGGTGCAATCAAACAGTTTGTATGAATGTTTGATCGAACACATACGCACACGCAAATGTACGCGAGTTGCCCACGCAATAACGTACAGGTGATTGTTTGACTCAGGAAACGTGGCGTGGTATTGCCGGGCAACAAACGCATCTCATCTCCAACTTTGTGAGCGGTCTGATTGCGAAACCTGTAAACCAATCAATAATGTCACCTACAACGCAACATAGAAGTTTCTCAGTAGCATCTTCGCCCGAGTTCGTCTGGAGTTCTGAACAGGTAAAGATGCATGTCTTGACCGATCCAATTACACTTTGTAGTTTATTCTAACACTGACACCCTGCCTGCTGACTAGTCGATGCTTGTATAAGTACGACAAATCTACTTCAAGTTAGAATTTCGATCAGCACCTAACAGATGCCGTACACCTGAACTTTGGAAGGTGAAGAACACGGCCTTATCACCAGGACGGCGGTCTGTAGCTGTTGCATTCCTCAAAATTCTTAACAGTTTTTCACTATCTGCCACGTTTTGAACCAAACTTACGCTCGAATCACAAGCACCCCAGTGATCAGCATCAGAAAACGACTGCAGCGCAGGGTGAGTAGCGAAATGCAGTCGAAAACAGCTTTTAGGAAGTGATCTACAAGATCTGGGCGGCGCCTGTACCTGTGCTGGCAAAACAGATGAAATCCTCGAAAGCCCTTTTTGTGGCATGCTTTCTCCCGTCCTACACAAGCAATAGATTGGGGGTGCGTTGTGAATTGCAATCGATAGGCTCCTGAGACAATTGTTCACTAGTTGCCTTTGCTTCACCAGCCCACCTTCAAGGAAGACTCTTCCCGTGGCCAGAGACAAGTAAAGGCACAACCGTGGGGGATGCATTGCGAAGGTGCCACTTTACATGCTCTTCGCTGGTGGATTTTGGTTGGCCTTAAGGTCTGCAAGTGTTTGCTATGCGAGATTCAGCAAACCATGGCTGTCGCAGCCCGGCATGCGCTGTCAGTTCTCTGACACCTAGTTCCCTGTCGGTAGATGCGCTTGCGTTCTCGCTGGGTATACAGGCCCTGTGCATGGCTGGCTGGTCATCGTCGTCCTTCTGACCCGTTTTAGTGTTGTTGTTGGTCAAAATCTCGGTAAATTGTGTGGACCTGGAGGTGTAAATGGGAGCATCAAGGTGCTGGCTCGACCTGCTCCCTCCTCTGCCTCCGGTCTTCTCGACTCTGTCTTGACACCGGGCCCAGGAGGGGAAGGAGAAGGCAGTGCGTTTGATGTGATGCAAGTCTTCATTCACTATAAAATAAATCACGCGCAAATCACCGCGCCTGCTTCAACTTGCTATGGAGAAAACGGTGGACATCCTCAGTCCCGACGATCGACCTGTCTTGGCTGGTTGGCTGGTAGGCTTTCGTCTTTTTCCCCATTTTGCATATGCCATAAAAAGCCATCTCGGAACCAGTCATTCTTCGCACCGAGTCTTAGCTTTATCTACAAATCCCATATTTCTCCTTCGCCACAACTCCTGCTGGCATTCTTTTCATCTCGTCGTTAGGGTCAACTGCACTTTTTCTAGGTCTTAAATAACTTTAGTCAATGCGTACTTCGTATCCTATGGCTGTGGGGGAATATTTTAAAGTTCATTGAATACTTTAATATGCTTAAAGCAGCTGCAATACTTTGGGAATACGATTACTAATTCCGCACCAAAATTTTTTATAAGTTACTGCCTTAAATACGGCGCGGCACTGTCAGTCGCGAAAGTTGGCTCAGCCGGCAGGCAAGTCCCGACAACGATGCACAAACGCGAACATGCTTCTAGGTCAGAAGACAAACCCTCCCGGTGACCACTCCGCACTCATCCTATCCACGGCGACACTGTGTCGTCGGTCATGTGTAAGATGGCGAGGGTGTGGTATGTAACCCCCTTGGGAGACCGTAGTTAGCTACAAACCTAACGCCAGCCATAGTCATGCCTTCAGTGAAAAAGCTCTAACCTGCGGGCATTGAAGGACGTCGGACGTAACCGTAACCACAAGCCAAACCTTAAAACCCTAACCCTAGCGTACATATCATATTCAAAACTTAGCCCAGGCCTGGAAACCCTAGTCCCAAGCATATCCCAACTAACACTAACATTAGCCGCTGTCCAAACCCTGACCTTGAGCCCAAAACGGGCAACTTTAATATCGACAACGCTACTGGAGGTCAAAATCTGCTTCCTGCATAACCCCTTTCGTGACCTACTTCCGGGTAAACTGCTATGAAGCACACCAACCACCCCCGGGGGGAGGAGGTGGGTTACATATTCTACCCTTATTTGCAGGACTCTGACTGATCGGACTAAGGAATAAAATGCCAGCTGCAGAAAGATAAACTTTCGAATGATGGGTCGGGCGACGAGCACACCGATCTACCATCAGCCTACCGAGTGTTTGAGGCGCGCAAGAGTAACTATCTGCGACCCATTTGTCGCTGTAGCTTTGGCCATTGTGAGACCGACCCTGGCCAATACGATCACTTGGCTCGATCCCGAGTAGAAAGAGAAGGTGTTGGACTCCACTTGAGAGAATGGTGTATTTCAGCGAATATTCCCATGTTACAATTGAAAAGTTAATTTGGCAAACGCGTGTTTTCGATAACTCGTCATCAGGCCAAAACAGTTACATAGAAGTTGAAATTATGTAAAGTTGCAGGGTTTATAAATGATTCAGGGACCATTACCACTCATCGTTCCCACGCCACTCGCATGGCGTGGTCGGCGTGTAGTGTTCATTGGGTCAAGGGGCGGGGGGAAGGGGTGACATAGGCTGTAAGTAATGTTTGTACGTCGGGTAAGTTGTGCACACGCCACTGCCATCAGGAGGTTGGGGCGACGTTGGGGTCGGCGTTGGCCACAGAAGATAGAGCGCTTGTGTCAGCGTCTTCTGACAGCATAGCACTAGATTGGCTAGCCGAATGGTCACTGCCTCGGCTGTAGATAGCACCCGTTGGCGTAGGCCTCTGGAGAAGCTTGCTGGTGTCCGGTAGACAATCTGAAAGGCTTCTTTGGCATCGACTCGGTGATTCGCATCGACAAAATGTGCGACGTACCGGACGTACAAACATTACTCACAGCCTAGGTCACCCCTCCCGCTCGCCCCCTTGACCCAATGACCGCAACACGCTGACCACTCAATATGCGAGTGGCGTGGGAACGATGAGTCTTAATAGCCCCTGAATTGATTTTAAACCCTGTAACTTTGTAGAATGGGGTATTGTGTGCAGAATAATTGGAGAAGTGGTTGGAGAGAGTTGGCAGACGGATAAGGGTACGCTCGGAGCCGGGGGCGCAGGGTTCTGAGTGTAAGCGACTGCAATGCCCTACGATCTGCACTGGGTTGTTTGAATGAAGAGACACTTTTGGCGCACATACCTAGGATGGTGACGGCGGAACTGCTTGTCGGTGAAGATGACCGGTGTCCTTTCTTCTCACTATAGCCTATCCCCTTCCAGAAACTTACCGTAACGCCCGCATCGTTCTCTCTCTCTTTCTCTACGTCGGCATCCCCCTCGGCTCTCCCCTGCAGTTGCTCCCAGCACGGCGTTCCCCACCGGCTGTTTATCTGGCCTGCCAGTGTCGCCTTACTATCCAGACAGGTTATTCCCTTGTTGTAACTCCTTCGTTTGTACAATTATCTACAATTATATGTATTTCCAGTTTCCATCACTTCCCATTACACCATATTCCGTACGTAACGTTTTCTCTTTCCTCGCATATGAATGAGTATTGCGACATGCTAACAGCCCTATTCAGATCCGTCCTAGCCAGGATCCTTTCCAGTGCTTCGCTACTTGAGGTTCGCTATCCTAGACGTCCTCGGCCTCTACACGGCGTATGCGTCACAGCGTAGCGAGGGAAGGCACGTCAAATTCGTCTTTGAGGATGATTGATCAACTGGCGAACGAAAACCAGGCTGGTGCGCACGTGCAGGTATGTATTTACGAGATTCGCAGCGTCACAACAGGCGACCGGAGTAGGACCACAAGGCATTCGCAGCGATATAAACCAGATGCTTTCAGCTCTGCTAACTACCAAGTAGCTTCCGAATTTCTACATTGTCTGGTCTGTTCGAAAATTGGCAGAAATGCCTCGATTTTTTATGGTCTTAGTGTGAGCAGATAAAACCTTGACGATATAACTATAATAATTCATCTCAAGTTACAAGCAATTACATTGTCTCGCCAATGCAGCGGTTACTTTCATGCCAACTGCCATTTACACTCGGGATATTCTTATAATTAGGAAAGATCAAGACTCACTTTGGTGTAGTGCCGTAGTGGTATCGCCTATCCACGCATACACCATATGTGCAGGACCCTGCATGCGTACAAATGGGGCATTTAAAAGGCCTCCGATCTCTCGTTAAAGAGAGTCCTCGTAAAAGTCATAAAGAAAATTTCTACCGGGAGGAGGAAACAGTTCGAAACCATTCGGTTTACGCATGTAGCATACTGCGAGAGTTTAATTGCACTTCTGGCATTTGGTAGTTAAAAAATCGGGTGCTGGAGAGGCCCCACTGTCCATAACCTCTCCTAGCATCTACCCCCAATAATCTCAAATGTCGTCGACTGCGAACAAGATAAAGAGGGGTCTTGTTCGGTCTCAAGACTTATAGGTACTTGTTTAGGATCCTGGCAAAACAATAACTGACGCACATGGGTAGCATATTATAATCCTTTACGTGGTTGCCTGTGTGTTGTGACACTAAACCCTGATCAAGTGTTTTTTTGTGGGCCAGGAGTGTGGTGGCACGTTTAGGTGCGGGTCGCCAGTCGCCTGAATTTTTTCCTGCCTCCGGTTTTCTTGACTTGGCCATGACACAGAACCCATGTTGGGGAGTAGGAGGAAAGATTGCAGTAGGTCCTGTGCAAGTATGCCATCAATTTAAATTAAATCACTCTCAAGTCCTGCTTTCACTCTATTTTGAAGTACAGGCTCGACGTTATCCAAATCAACGATCGGACTGTCGAACAGCATGCACCTTACTTCATTCTCCCCTTTTCCCTAAGTCTGTCTCGCTGCAGAATACCAGTAGCTAGTGTCACAAGCTCCCAGGCACGACAAAGCACAAAATGACACTAGGATAATGTTCAAACGGCAACCATGTCACCACGGTTTGTCGCGAGAGACTTTAGACTGTCAATCTCTGAGACAAAGACTTCACCAACTGTACCAGTGTTTATTAAATTATGAGGGTACTCAAGGTAGCTTGCGAACGATACACATTCCAGAAGCGGGTGTGGATAAAGTGTATACGAAGGTTAAGGACAAATTATGGAGAATTGCATAGTATATTATTCAAAGAAGGCGTTGGTTTGCAGAGTTTTTGGTCGACACCTCGTGGAGAGGATGACATTCGCTGACCTGTGTCGCCCGAGGAGACGGTACTGCCGAAATGTCTTCATTTATGCATTGTTCTGCACATCCAACACGTAATTCTTTCGAAAAATGAAAGCTAAGGTTCAATACAGGCATGCTATAGAAGACAGTCAGGTACTAAAAAAATACTTGAAATAATGGAAGGTGGAGCGCATACGTCAGCCAGTAAAACAGGAATTTGCTTAACAACAGCTAGCATTTTGAAATGTCCAATTGGCTAACACGCGATTTCGGTAATTCTTCGTCAGGCCAATACAATTACATGAAGAAGTGAAAATGTTTGCATTTCTTCTAAGTTAATGCATTAAGTACAGCCATCAAAAATATCAGCTTGTCGAAAACGTACACTTATTTGATGGCCCTATACTCTTTATATCATTGAATAATTCAAAAGAATTCAGGAAATTTAAATTTACTTGCTAAACTGTTTCTTGGAAAAGTATAGCGTAAGCGCATAAAGTCGTGGGCACTAGTGCGAAATGCAAACTATGTTTTCCTTGCTACTTAATACACAAAGGTAGCTTGCAATTCTACATTTTTCGCGGCGCACACGAGGGAACGCGTGCGCCAGTTACTTACAGGGTTTGAGACACGGCCGTTTGTAGGCAGCCACAAACTTACCCTTTACACTAATCATAACCCTACTTGGATCGCATATTCGGTCCCACTTTACTCTATCGCCTATGCCGTCACTAGCATCGGAAACACCAGCTGGTTAATAAAAGAAATTGCGGCCGAGTTTACAAGGGAGGAGGGTTATCACTGTTAATCTGCGGCATTCATTGGTGTGCGAAGCGGCTCGATCTAGGTAGTCAGTCCTCCCAGCCACCCTCAGCGTGCGAGGGTGGTTCCAATAAGAACCCTAGCTGAAGCACGCTGTGGCTCGTTTGCATATTCATGTTCCATCGGACACTTTCATAGTTTTCATCCGACCTTGTTGAAAGATCCTACTTAAATCACATCAGCGTATGCCTTATACTTATGTCCAAGATGGCAGGATCACGCTATGTTAATGTTATCTTTAAATGGACTTATACTTGTGTTTTGTTACGCAGCAACTGCATGCCTCATAGTATGCGAGCTGTGCAACGTTCACCCCAGCCGTCCCCTTTAAATTTTGTTCGTGATTTTCGCTGACTTGAAGATCTGCTTTGACTTCTGATCTTGTGGTTTTTAATAGCGACCGCCCACGCTGATTAAGGAAGCCGGTGTTTCCCATTTCCGTCTTAATAGTCTGCCCGAACTGTAAACAACTACAAATTTGTCACGGACTCCAAATTCTCAAGTCGGACTGTTGCAGTCAAGAGCATTATTAATTTTGACTTAAATGGAAAAAAATTGAAAATATGTTCGAGTTAAGAACAAGAAGAAGAAGAAGAAGGTAAACTATGTTTATCTCTTCATTTTTTCAAACATTGGCGAGGAGCTGTCTTTAATGGGCACGCCAATGTGTGATCCAATGCCTAATACCTGAGGAAGCCGATGACCTGATACGAATAGACGGCTACAAAGAACTTACAGCTAAAACTGTGATTGTCTTTTCAACTCCCATTTTTAGGTAGTCTCTTCACTGCTGTGTAGCATAGACCAAACCGGAAAGCGGGCACGTTTCAACTATAGATCTAATCATCCATACAATATCCAAAATAGCCCAACTGGCTGACTTCCCCCAGGAAGAAAATTTGTGGTTCTGCCTAAACGCAAAATATTTTCCCGTCGGCCATAAAAAGAGTGATAAGTTGATTTGGAATACCCTAGTAGATGCTGGTTCGCTTACATGTTTATAAAACTTGCACACCTGCTTTTGCCGACAAGTGCACGAAATGATTCTGAAGTTAAAGTAGGTGAACTAACTCATGAAATGTCAACCGAAATTCCGAAATGAGTTTTCGATTCGAAAAGATTAATTAAGTAGGGTTGTAAAAATAGTCGGCCTGCAACACAATTCCATAATATTTCAGTTACCTCAGGATGCCGGCTTCCGAATGCACTTCCTTCATGCTGCATGCAAGAAATACACTCTGTAATTTTATACCCGAAGAAGGGATATAATTCGGTTTTAAAAAGCTTCTAATTATGGGACTTTTAAATACCGTGAAATGACAGTTTATAAATCGTCATGTCTCTGCATTTCCCAATGTGGCATGGAAATTTAACAATATGGATCAAAGCCACTGCCTAATTTTATGAACCCTATATGATCCACCTTTATCATCGTAGAAAAACGTGTGATTTTACGCATGCGGAAACTAGGTGGCCTGTAGTTTGGTAACCCTGAATCTAAGTGTAACGGGGATGGAAATGATTCGGGAATTAGAAAAAGTTTTAAAAACCGAATTATACCCTTAAGTGGCATAAAAGATTGGAAGAAGACGTAATTGTCTTCCGAATGAGCAAAAGATTGATTTTAATGCATGCTTTCTATGAAATATGATTGGACTTTTTAGGGCATCCAAAATCAATGAGAAAAATGCATGCCACATAAGTAACAATTTTACAGAGTGTAGTTTTTGCATGCAGCCGGTAGGAAGTTCACCCGAAAGCCGGCACCCTGAGGTAACTGAAATACTATGGAATTATGTCGTAGGCTGATTAGTTTTAAAACCCTATCTGCTTAATATTTTCGAAAGGAAAACACATTTCGGAAGACATTTCATGAGTTAGTTCACCTTCTGCATGTATGCTTTTCTGGCGGAATGGCATTACCGGAAAAGACGGCGGAGATTGAGACGGCTATTTCTGGACAGTTAGCCGTTACCGGCCAGCCATACCCAACCCCGAGGTGTACAGTCCCTAGGGGTTTGATCTCGCTACTTGCTGGTTAAAAGTCCAACGCCCCTAACCACTGAGCCACGGCCTCGTTGTCCTGTCGGTTACGATCGGGTAAATAAGCAATGGTAGTCGGGTACACAGCGATCGCAGTACAAGACACACTGGTCCCGTTGGGACTTGGGGCTCAAATTCGAGCCCCGGCGACAGTCACACAGCGGCAGAATAAAACTACTGCTCTGCGGCTGCTTCTGAGCTCCGACATTGAGTCTCGTTATTCAACGGGACGGGTGTGTCCTGTAAGGCGAACGGTAGGCATTTTCGCCCACTCATGAAATGTCAAGCGAAATTCCGAAATTCGAAAAAAAAAATAATTAAGAAGGTTTGCAAAACCGGTAATCATGCAGCATAGTTCCATAATAATTCAGTTACCTCAGGATGCCGGCCTTCGAACGAACTTCTTTCCTGCTGTATGCAAAAACCATACTTTATAAAAATGACTACTTAATTGACTTCCTCTTTCCTCATGGATTTTCGATGCTCCTAAAAATCCAGGTATATCTCATGGAAAGCATGCAAAATATATTCATTCTTTTACCTATTCGGCAGAAAATAACGCCTTATTTCAATTTCATACTCGAAGGAAGGGTATAATTCGGTTTTAAAATCTTTTCCAATTGAAAAGTCAAGTTGGAAAATACGTGTTTCGGTAATTCTTCGTCAGGCGTGAACAGTTACACGAAGGAATGAAAATGTACAAAAGACAACCAGCATCATGCACTGGATTAGGCGTGCCTTCAAAATCTTTCCTCCAGAACTTTTCTCACAGATATTCGGCACATTCGTCAGACCGCACTTGGAATACGGAATACCATCATGGATGCCCTGGATGAAGAAAGACAGTGATGCCATAGAGCAGGTACAACGACGGGCCACAAAACTGGTGGACGGTCTCAGGACTCTGTCATACCCAGAAAGACTGATCCAGTTAAATTTGTTCCCCCTATCCTATAGAAGAATGAGGTGTGACCTGTTATGGACATTCCGCATTATCCACGGGCATGAAAGTTCGCTCAAAACTGACGACTTCTTTGAATTCACAACCACGAGTCACCTGCGCGGTCACCCTTACAAAGTCAAGCGGGAGCGTACACGCATAGACAATCGGAAGGTTTCCTTCAGCCAGCGTGTTGTTCGACCATGGAACTCACTCCCAAGTGAAATAGTGACATCTGATGCAATCGCTGTATTCAAAAGGCAGCTGGATCGTTTGATATTTGATAAACGACGACTTTCACAACAGGACTATCTGCGGCCAGCCATAAATTTCATTTCTTGATTTCATCCCTACTTAACACATCCCTGACTCTTAATGAGATGCCCCCTCTCAAACTATGCAAATGACTGCAATTTATGCTGATTGTATATAACTGCACTTAAAATTTCATGTGTACACTGAGTAGACCGCCTGCCGCACCCTTCGCAGTCCCGCAGCGTAAAAACGTTTCCCGTGAACAAATATGTTACTGATAAAATTTTAGTAAGGTGTGCATGTAACATTTATATTTTATGTACCTTCAATAGGGTCATCAAGGGCATTGCCTATTACCCTAAAACACACTAACCACTTCAACAGCGTTTATATGTGTCTCAAGGGCTATTAGGTCATTAACAGTCATCTTCCCCGCGCTGCCCACATGACGAGGTTGGCGGGTTTTTGCCCATAGAGCTGGGGAGGGTGGTAAGAGAGTCTTTGAATAATGTTCTTCGATTGAGTACTCGGAGTACCCATCACTGTAATCAGGGATTTAAGGGGGCATATCATCAACACTTGAGGTTGGCATTGGCCACGGCAGAGAGAGCGCTTGTGTCAGGGTTTTCTGACAGCAAAAACACAGGATTCGCTAGCCGTATAGCCACTGCCTCGGCCGTTGCTAGTGTCCGTTGGCGTAGACCTTTAGAGAAGCTTGTTGGTGTCTGATAGACAACCTGAAATGCTTCCTTGGCATCGACTCGGTGCTCCGTATGTATTAAATGTGCGAGAATAGAATTCGAAACCGATCGGGCCTCACCTCTGTCTAGCCAGGCGGGCAAATGTTTACGCACCCTCTTTACCAGGCGTCTCGTTGTAGGGCCGATGCATCCCGCATCGAACGAACTTCTTTCCGGCTGCATGTAACAGGCACACTCTGAAGACAACGACTGCTTATATGGCATGACTTTTTCTCATTGATCTTTGATGTCCTTAAAAATTTAATTATATTTCACAGAAAACATGCATAAAAATATTCTTTCTTTTGTTCATTTGGTGCTACATTACGTCGTCTTCAAATTTAATACTTGGGGATTGAGTGTAATTCGACTTTAAAAAACGTCTCTAACCCTCAAGTAATTGTGAACCTGACGTGCCGTTACATTTGCATTTAGGGTTTCGAAACCACAGGTTGTATATTTTCTGTGTACGGAAAACCGAACATCTTTATATGGCATTAAGAGGAAACTATATGGGGGTCATAAGATTTAGCAGTGGATTTGAACCATATTGTAAACCTTACAAGCAACAATTTCAAATACAGAAGTATGATGCTTTATGAAAGGACATTTCATGATATTAAAAAATCTCACAAGTAGAAACTTTTTAAAACCGATTTATTCCCTTTTTCGAGTAAAAATTTGAAAAAAAGACTTAAATTTCTATCGAATGAGTAGACGAATAGATATTTATATGCGGTAATGGAAGCGAAGATGCGCGTCCCAGAGTTATGGTTCCCGTGATCCCCTCTTCTTTTCATATTTATATATATTTTTTCTATGAAATATAATAAGATTTTTAAGGGCATTGAAAGTCTGTGAGAAAAATTCCTGCTACATAAGTAGTTATTTTTTGCAGAGGGTGGTTTTTCTTGCTGCTCGAAAGATGTTTGTTCGAAAACCGGCATTCCTAAGTAAATGAATTTTTATAGCATTATCTTACATAATGATTGTTTGTAAGACTTATTTAAAAATTTTGGTTCACATTTAATGAGTTAGCACACTTAGTGCAAGTCCGACGGTGGTTTTGAAATCGAATCATAGAAAATTGAAGTTGTGTTATCAGTTGGTAGATAGCAAAAGAAGTGCTGAACTAGACGAATGCGCGGTATGACAAAAGTAAAAAGAACTTTTTTATAATGAATCGGTTTTCCTACCTATATCCTCAGCATAAAGTCTGGTGCTTGCAAGATGCACATTGAATCGTGCAGATTAATCAGGAATGGCAATAGACAGATGGCTGAAAAAATCCTCACCCATTTTTTTAAAACTTTTGACAGCAAGCATACGTTATTGCCTAAGTACAGTGCGTGATAATTGTGCATGTTTTCAGATAAATTATGTTTAACAGTCAGTTTAGTGTTACCGACTGAAAAACTCAACGAAACATCTGTTGTAGCAAAGAGGTCGTTCTCCAGACTGGTGGCTCACGTAACTAGTCACGTTTAAGCGCTCTGTGATTGGCTGAGGAGGCACGTTCAGTATTCACTGCACCGCAAGCGTTCCAAGGTGACGTGTTGCTTAACGAAGTGTTTTAAGCAAGCCAAGTTTAATCAGTCATGCATGAGGCTGGGAATGTTTGTACAAAATGCAGAAAGCCGTAAGTCCTTTTGAAGGGTGGTAATCTTTTAATTTTTCTCTCACCATATCGACATGTGGAGGAGCTCAGTTGATCGAAATAAACCTCTGGTTCAATATTTTTGGGTGTTTTGACTTATTTGATATTTTAATCTTTCGCAGTGAACTCTTGTCACTAGTTCTGAACAGAGGAACATCCATTAGGGCCCCGTTTATTTTTTCGATCAAAAAATGTAGTATAGCTTCAAAGCAAAATACTTTACTCGTGCACTTGTACACGTTTCCTGCGCATACTTTGAACCTTAATGACAACACTTATATGTTAACCTCTTAACAATAACGCAAACAACTACAGTAGAGGGCCCGTCGCTGATCGTGTTACGGAAAACACTCGTCTTGTTGTGCCTTAGGACTCTCCCTACAGACCAACCAGCAGCCGCACAGAGATGCATGGTCTAGGAAGAATGTTATTACCGACAAACACAGGCAGACTGGAGTTACCAGTTCTGACTTATTAGCTGTCGTCTGTTAGTCATACCCAACCCTGAAGTGTGGAAAACCTGGGGCTCGACCTCACGACCTGTTAGTAGAAGTCCAACAGCTCTTACCACTGGGCCACGGGCCTGTTGTCTTGTCTGTTTCGATCGGGAATATACACTGGTAGAGAGGCACAATGGAACGAGTTATTTCCGTAAGAACGATCGGTGAACACCACTCTACCGTTTTATATTCCAAATTGAAACCGACAGAACTACGAACCCATGATCCAGTGGTTAGAGGTTTTGGACTTCTAACTAACAGACCGAAATCCCTCCACTTCGCCCCCTGTTGTCTGCGTACATCAGCATGCGTAACAATACCAAGAGTTGGTAGAAACCCTCATCCCGTCAAGTATTTAAAAAACTCATATTGACCCAACTGTGAAAAACTCGGCGCCTCGGTGGGATTCGAACCCACGCAGTAAGGGGGAAGGCTTTAGTACAGCCAACGCTCTAACCACCTGAGCTACGAGGCCCCGCCGGACGACGCGAGTTTTATCACACTTGGGTCAAGTTACCCGCCCAACCTACTGCAACGTCTGGAATCCACCAAATCTGATACAGTAAGTTGACTGCCCAAGCAGGATTTCCTAAGCAATTCACCTAGAATGCACCAGATGACTACTAGGCTCACGCAATTCATTGATATTTTGGCAGATTTTGAATAATTCATATTGACCCAACTGTAAAAAACTCGGCGCCTCGGTGGGATTCGAACCCACGCAGTAAGGGGGAAGGCTTTAGTACAGCCAACGCTCTAACCACCTGAGCTACGAGGCCCCGCCGGACGACGCGAGTTTTATCACACTTGGGTCAAGTTACCCGCCCAACCTACTGCAACGTCTGGAATCCACCAAATCTGATACAGTAAGTTGACTGCCCAAGCAGGATTTCCTAAGTAATTCACCTAGAATCCACCAGATGACTACTAGGCTCACGTAATTCATTG
>CACRXP010000084.1:772787-800606 GCA_902702965.1 Spirometra erinaceieuropaei
CTGCGAGGCTAGTAACAAGCCGCGCGCAATCCCAGCGGCGAATCAACGGGAAGCGTGAGACGGACAGAAGGACAGTATGACAAAACGACGGAGAGCAAGAGAGCGCGGACTGTCACAGTACCCCAACTGGACCGAAGGCGGCTCGTAGCGGCGTAGAGGGAATGTTCAGGTCTAAAAGATATGAGAAAGCAAACACTGAGGAACATGAACTTGACGTCCCCTACGAGGGATATATAAAGGAGGGTGAGTATAGCTTGCGGTTATAGCGTAGGGGATTGATGAGGAGGTAGTTGCCGTTGGAATAGTGGACATGGAGCAAGAGGGAGTATACGGGACGGAGGGAAAACGGGTTTGGGAGGTGGAGCAGGAGGTATGGGACCAGAGGGCCTATCCGGAGGAGATCCAGACATCAGCTTTAAGATGGGCCAAGCTCATGATCTCGCTAATTCCGCGTTGGATACGGAAGGTCTTTGCCTCACGAGACATAACCCGAAAAGGGAAGGACTCGATTACATCGGAGATAGGCGTGAGAACATTAACGACAAGTAAAATCACAGGACCTTGGTAATGCATATTGATGCAGCCTATTCACAGGCTCATTGATATCCAGCCTGGCGACCGGCTTCTTTTGGTTTCATATTTATACCATCATCAGTCAATCGGGGTGATATATTGAAACCCAAAAAAACTCTATCAACATCATCCCCCAAACTTCGAACTTGTATTAAAAGAAATAAATGAACACCAGCTATCCGACAGCATACATTTCCTTACCCACCACACATATTGTGATGGTATAAAAGAAAAGAAGTAGGAAAACGATAAATACGACGCAATTGATGCTTTTCCATTGAAGACAACCAGTTAGACGCAAACACACTTATTTACGTATGAGAATAATATCAACGTGCTGGGAACTCCTACAGTGACCTAGATGAAAACTTAACTGAATTTAAATATGATTTGATCGGTAATCAGGGCGAAAGCTTATCCGCGCATATTCTCCGGCCTGTGCATATGCAAACAAAGTGTTGTACCAAACCACATTACTGAATATATCGAAGATCGCACCCGTAGCTCAAGAACATCTCGTAGCTCGTCGACTGCCTTTATGCGCCACGTGGATTTGGGATTGAACACAAGCCGGCGTGAACTATGGAATGTCGTGTGGCGTGGACGGGAAATCAACGCGGCCAGGTCACTAATGTCGCAAAATCTGATAGATTTTACCCCGAACAAACGCAGATTAGCGCTGAAGTTGAACATCTCAGACTTGCGAGTCGCCGCACACTTAACGGGATCCAACCGGCATTTTGAGTTCGGCAGGACTGATTTTTTTACGAAAGTGCACAACTGCAAGCGCTTCAAGGGGGTTAAGTCCTGGTCCACCGTTTAGAATTCATTTAAAAAGCGCAATGACAACCATCCCTCCTTGTATAGCTAGAGTAGGGTAATTCGTCACGAACGTGTCGTGCGGATTAAAGCTGTTTCCAGTATCATTACCTGTATCTCCTAGTGACAATTTATTATCTCACCAATGAGGAAATCTCTTGATTTAATTTGGAGTACCTAACGACCCATAATCATCTACTAAAACATTACAGCATCAAATGCCACCATCGGCGATGGATAACTGAGCCACCACATTAATCTGAATGTGATGGCATAGCAACCGCATGTTTTACTGCCTCATTTTTCGTACACGACCCTAAATTTTTTGTTGTTTATACCGCTGGCTTCGAGCGCTGTTTAGATATATCGGACAGGTCAAATAGTTTTTTGGTGATAGACTACTATATTCACAACCCCTCATCTCTTACCCTAACCCGTATCACCAAGCCCTGACCACTAACCACACCCTCTGACCCCTACCCTCACCCCTTGCCCCTAACCACACTCCCTGACCCATTACCTAGACCCCTAACCCTAACCACTAACGCCAACCCGTGACCCTTTTTGGGCTCGTCAGGTTAACCCCTTCGTCGTTCATTAATCTCGCCCAGTCTGGTCTAACTACCAAAGTTATCAGATTCCAATGAAATCGATATTTTTCTGACCACAGGAGTAAACCATTTCCACGTGAGCCTCGGGGGTAAGTGCAATACATCTCATGAAAACAGCTGCTCATCAAAGCTGATAAACTACACACACTAATCCTATTAGGCTTCTCAGTCCCCGCTTTCAGGACCAAGATCTCTCCTGCGCTCTACTGTCTAAACTCATCATAAGGGAATACTATGCGGAGGAGGGGGTGGCCGACGACCGGAACACGGTGTTCATTGTTCTGAGCTGTTGGACCCGTGCAGAAGTTCATCGTCGCAGATAGTAGCATCAATAGAACAAACGACAGTCTAAGGACGAGTTAACCATTCATCGACTGATGGCGCAAGACTGGAGCTGACTGCGCGAGGCTCTGTACGCCGGTCTCAGATCGATAAATCGATTGACTGGGTTCCCATCCGAGGCCCAGGCTTTAATCGATTCTCGGTCTGTTTTTTCGGCCCGGGCGACTATTTTGGTGGCTCCGAAGTTAAGCTCATGACCCATTTTGTAGGTGTGGACGGCCACTTGTGACAGTGCGTCACCTCGTCGCACGCCCAGCGTGTATGCGCGATCCAGGCATGCGTACATTCTGACCTGCATAGCTACAATGATAGTTTTGGCACGGGATGCGATACACTACTCCAGATTACTCCTCAGGCTTTCACTGGACTTTAATTTTTATGAGCCTACTTCGCATGGTGCGTTTGGGACGGTGTGCAACTCCAATGCCTAGCTCCGCAACAATTCGCTCTGTTGCTTCTGGAGCGTCCTTGATGTATGGAAGAGAATAGCATATCGTTGGTTTGTGTTAAATCTTGGGTACTCTGGAGGGGACTACATAGACAGGGACTTCTGAATGCTCTACGATAACCAGTTTTGTACAACTTGGTCGCGGAGATAACAAGCATCACGTACACTTTCCCCAGGCTTGCTGCAAAGAGTTCGGATACGTTTGAAGAGCGTCTTTACACAACTTCATTTTTGAGCCACCATGTGGTTGCTCTGAGAACTTAAAAACTGTGTGGTATTCGCTGCCTTCCTATCA
This sequence comes from Spirometra erinaceieuropaei, assembly GCA_902702965.1. NCBI lineage: Eukaryota > Metazoa > Platyhelminthes > Cestoda > Diphyllobothriidea > Diphyllobothriidae > Spirometra > Spirometra erinaceieuropaei. The sequence continues at coordinate 775,876 of CACRXP010000084.1, forward strand.
ACCGTTGTTTTAGGTTCACCGTTAAAGTTTCGCCTGATAACCAAATCCAGGGAGGGAAATTGCTGTTCCTGCTCTTCTTCGCTCTTGGATTTTACACTAGGGAAGACGGCCTTGGGCAGGTTATGGAAATAGTGTAGCATGTCCTTGTTTAAGATAACAAACATGCCATCTATCTAACGGCCCAAAATACTGACTCATGTTGGAAGATGGCAATCTGTTCCATCTCCTGTAGAATCAGATCTGTCACTAAATCGGGGACCGTTAGGCCCATTGGAGTTCCTCTGATTTGCGTATAGGTCTCTCCAGCGAAAGTGAAGAAAGTTTGTTGTCACAATTCAAGCAGCCTCATGAGGTATTCAAAGTTAATTGCATTCTGAGTCCTGTAATAGCTGGTGCCCTATCCGTCATTATCGCATGGACAACAACTGGCTTCTCCAAAGTGTTATACTGCACTAGTTTAGACACGTTTGTAATCGGCAAATTTACAATTTAACGCCACACCCTATACTCACGAATAATATGTACTCCTAACATTTGTATCTTCTTTCAGGCCGGTTAACCCACACGCCATGGTCTGTGGACACGTATTCTGTCTAAATCCATGCCTCCTGCCGGCGAATTCCGACCAACGGCTTGTCCAGTGCCCATTGTGCTGCATTGAGACGGAGGTCGTTGACCTGGAACCAGTACCAAACGTCCATTCTTCGGATGCAAGCATTCCTTTAACCGATCTGGAATCCAAAAATAACGGCGCAAATAACGAGCCTTGTCAGCAGAATTCTAATACTGCTTCTCCAGAGTGTGTCAGTAAGAGCGAGTCGGAAGTGAGTTAGATATAACAAAGCAGGGCTATCATTTGTTATTTTCATGCTAAAAAATGCATTCGTAATGATTTTTGTATTAGTGGAACTGTTTCAGCAAATGTGGAGTGTTTTCAAACATCATGACCAACATAAGATGGAAGGTGTTGAATAACAGTAGCCAATTGGCATTCGACAGACAAAATGGCTGGTCAATTTGCCTTACCTACGCTAGAATGGACATTCTGTTTAAAAGAATACTTACATGTGTCCCGGTTCTCATTTCGACATCAAACATTTTGACACTTGAAGGAAATGAACCATGACGAAGAATGTTAACTATTATGCGAGACCAACTCTTCTGACCATGTTTCGTGCAACATAGGTGACGCCTGTGATTTATTTTCAAGGTTACTGAAAATCGATTAAGTGTCACGCGACTACAGAGAACAGAGAGGGTAATTTTAGGGTAAGGCGGCACCATACTAACAACTCAGGTACTAGCCAAAAACCCGTACACGCGAGTTCCGCTGATATTCTGCCGCTGCATGGCGCAGCAGCGAGAGTTTCGGCTCGTCAGTCTGTCCCCCAGCATCCCGCGTGTGTTTTCTGGAAGATACTTCAATTTAGAAATTGTCGCTTTTTAGATTTCCTCAGAAATTATCCACGAACTTGGAGTAGATCAGTTTATTCAATGTCTATAGGCACAGGCCGAGTATTTTATGTATGAGTATTTAGGCTTAAGTTCATCAGTTACAGTGGGCAACCGCATAATATTCATTAACTGTCGACGGGCAGCTAGCAGTATACTATATGTCAAGGTGGTACCATACTAACGGCACAGGTACCGGCCAAAAGCCCATAGAGGTCTCATCAGCAACATGCAAAACATGTCCGCAACATCGACCACAAGGCAGAGTACTATTGTCATCAAAAGCTATCTGGGGGCTAGATCAAGTTCGAGAGAGATATAGTGAAAAATTAGTTATCCCTGTCATTTTCTAAATTTTCTAAATTTGCACATTCAATACGCTATGTTTAACTAAAGCACGGTATTACGCGCGTTTTGCGCAATATTTTCGCTAGTGCAATTAGGTACTTTTTATTGGAATGCCAAAACATTTCTAATTTTACCTGACATAAGTTTAATTCACCACTGCAGGTTGATCGTCCAGCGGTTTCTGATGAATTAGGCCAATCAGAGGAAATATCAGGGCTTCAACCAGTGGCGAAGGATCCTCCGTAAGCAGTATTCTATGCACTGCTACAGCCGGTTAACTATGATAAATCCTCGTTGCAGACATATCAGATATCATGCTTCCATTCGGTTAAAGCGCAGACCCCACTAGTGGGATGTTTGGCACTTTTGTGGGAAGTTGGATTACGGCTGTTTGACCGTTGTTACCGACCATGTACACTGTCTGCTCCATAGCAAGGCGGAACAGGGACGGAGACTTGTGCGTGAGTTAGTTTATATTGACAGTAGACCTGCACAGCATATATCGCAATCTCTCTCTCTTTCTCTTCCCCACTCCCCACCTGGGTCCGGTGTCAAGACAAATACAAGAGGACGGGGGGGGGGGTGACGTAGGAGTGCTCAGGTGGCTGGCACGTCCGGAGCGGCACCTGGGCGTGCCACTACACCCCCTGGTCCATATAGCAAATGGCCAGGACTTTTCGCCACTAACATCATCAACAACAACATCCAAACGGGGTCAGAGCAACGAGGATGATTGGACAGCCATGCTCACCACCTGTGTAGCTAGCTGGAGCGCAAAGCAGACGCGAGGGCCTTGGTTTGCTGATACTGGCATTGCACACGCTTACAGACCTTTTGACCGTCGGATTACAGGAAAGCGTTAAAAGGCACACCGAGCATCAGTCAAATCAAACTATTGGTTACTTGAATCACCGGTGTGATCATTAAATTCGCTCGTCCGTCTCTGAACTCCTACCGACGTCCGGCCAGCCACAGTTGTCCAGTGCAGACACAAATCTGCCACTCTCTCTGCCACTCTACAAGTTCAAAATAACGTTAATTTTGGCATGGATAAGGTGAAGTGCCTACTGTATTTATCTACGTAAGCGTTGTTCGATAGTGTTGTTGGTCGGAGTCCGTTCACGTCCTTCGACGACTCTTACATCGGCAGGATGACATTCGTCGAAGTCACCCGTCCAGAGGACTAAGAACTGCAAAAATTTGTATATATGTGAGTCCATATATATAGCGATATGAGTAAAGATTGAGGTCCAAATATTATGTCGCGTTCATCATTCCCCGAAGAAGACGAAGAGGAATAGAGGGCGAATTCATGGATCAAATTATATTTGAAGTGACGTTTCGGAAACCCTCTGGTTTCCATCATCAGAGTAATGTGTTGGCTGTTCTTGCTGGCTTTGCATGAATCAGCCTTGATACCTGCCTGGTATTATGTCCGTGCTCGAGGCACGAACCATGACCTGCGCTGCCCAATGGGGCCAGAGCAATGAGGATGACTGATCAGCAATGCCCATCGCCTAGCGCAAGCGCATCCGGGGGTTTGAACTGGGCAAGAGTGTGATGTGTAACGCCCTGCGAAAACCGTAGTCATCTGCGATTCTAACGCCAACCATAACCATGACTGTAATAGGTAACCCTGACCATTAACCCGTAGGCATTTGAGGAGAGCTTAAACGGAGCCGCAAATTTCATCCTAGGCCTTAAATCCTTAACCCAAACCCTAATTCTAAACCCCGGCCCTAGCCTCAACCGCAAACCTGGGCTATAGACCAAGCCTGACATCCTGCGTCCTAGAAATGACCCAACTCCTAATACAAACCCTAACCACAATCATACCTCTAACCATAACCTTGAGCCCGATCTGGGCAAATGTTACGTCAATAACGTTAGCGAAGATCGGTCTAATCTCAGTTCGTATTCGTTCCCGCAGTTGACAAGTCCCTGCCTAACCCCAATCCCTAAGCCCCTAGCATTAAGCCCTAACACTCAACACTTACCACTAACCCCTAACAACAACCTAGAAGCCTGACCCCTAAATCTAAACCCAACCCCTATCCCCACTCTCTGACCCCTAACCTAAACCCCTAGTTCTAACCCCTCATCCTAACCCTTTACAAGTACGGCTACGAAGTAGGATCTTGCCCGAAGATCAAGGTCCGCGTATCGCATGACCCCTTTGCCGACCTTTTGTAGGGCACTCCGTTATGGTCAACATAATAGCATTTCCCGCAAAGACAGGGGAGACTGAAATGGCTATTTATAGTTTATTAGCCGTCGTAAGTTAGCCATATCCGATTCCAAGGTGTACAAACCCTGGAGCTTGATCACGTGACCTGTTGTTTAGAGGTTCTAAACCCTATCTACTGAGTCACGGGCTCGTTGTCCCGTCGATTGTGATCGAGAACATACAGTGGTAGAGGGCACTCACTGATCGCGCTACTGAAATTGTTCCTCCCATTTTGCCTTGGTGGCACACCACACATGCCTAGATAAGATAGGAAGGCAAACATTTGAAAAGCCTATCACTATCTCGATTCTTCTTTTTTATCGATACGTCTGAATCGCCTAAAAATGGCGTTGGCGAAGTACTTTGCGGTTTTGATCTATTTCTCGATGCTCATCATGTCGTCCCATCTGCCATCTTGGAATCAGTTAAAACAATGGCAGCTCAGCGTCTCTGCATAGAATGTCATCTTTCTATGCATTCACAAGCATTTTGCAAAAAGAAGAGCCTATCCTGTTTCTGCCACTACCTCTGACGATGGACTCCTGTACGAGTCTGAAAGCTCAGGATAATAAACGAATTGTTCCGGTGCTCGACTCTTCTTCTTCACTTATGCATACACCTGGAACTCGAAATTTCGCCTTCGTTCGTGACCTATTTCTCGATGTTCATCATATGTCGTCCAAACTGCTATCATGGAATCAGTTAAAACAATGGCAGCTCAGCTTCTCTGCATATTACTGCATCTTCCCATGCATTCACAAGCATTTTGTAAAAAGAAGTGCAAACTTGTCATTGTCAGAATGACAGAATGCACCGGGACGGGCTCCCGCGCTGAATTCTTGATCATCGCATGATGCCGCTGTTCCATCAAACGTTTGTTCACGCAAAGACTTGGCACACGACGCCAGTGCATTGAATAAGGACGGGGATATCGAGTGAAGTGATTAGGTAATCCACGAATTCAAGGAAACAATGTCGGCACTTGGTCCTACAGACTCTTTATGGGCAGATTCACCTTTTTGCAGTAAAAATATCATGACGCAGTGTTGTGGACCTATGTTTGATGAACCGAGTTTACTGGTATAGCTTAAATGTCACGGGTGTATGAGTCTGCTCACGGGAACTTTCTGGTTTCGATCGACTTTTTAAATTCCTCTCTAGCTGATTAAGACGACTGCAAATAGAGTACTAATGATCAGATCTGATTGGAACCCTTTGGGACACAGCCGAATGCAAAGGAAGTCTTGTGGCAGATCTGAGGTCAGAGGTCTCCAAATTGTACCATTCGTTCCAGCCTTCTCTTCCAACTCGATCATTAGGGGGGGGGGGCAGAATGTCTGTAATCCCGGCCTTGGTTTCATTGGGTCGATTTGCATTTTTTAATATCGCGGTGCCGGATAATCGGTAATTTGAACACCGATGACAGGTTGACTTTAGAACGTAGGCAAATGAATTTCTAAGCTGACCCGAAAGCCCTATCAGTTTCGGTAACATGCCTGTAACCATGTGATCTTGACTCCAGAATAACGTGATGGTTCTGACCGCTCGCTTAGCCACAGGCAAAATACCAAGGGGCAGGTGTTAACGACGGAATGGAAGGTTCCTTCTGGTTAAAAGTGTTTTGTACTGGTCAGGTAAACCCATTCGTCGTTCATTAATGCTGCCCAGTGTGGCCCAACTACTATAGTCAACTCTGGGGGAATGAGTGTGAACAGAATGTTCCATACCCGTTCATGTAACAGTCCTTAATGAGTTACAGACAGAAGCGGCGAACCTGTTCTTAGTGTTCGCCTTCAGTAGGTCATTCACGGGTTTTACTGCAGACGACGATTTACCAGGCCGTTTTGAGAGAATGATAGAAATAGTGGAGGGGAATCCAACCCAGACAGCCTGATATTCTAGTGATTTTATATGCGTGCATGACCTTGTAGCGAACAGCAGACAGTGAGGATAGGGTATGTTACTCCTCTGGGCGGTTGCTCAAAAGCCCACATTCTTATCGTACTTAGTTAGGTGTGCTTCATAGCTGTTTGCCTGGCAGTTGGTTGCGTGAGGGGTTACGCAGGATGCGGATTTTGATCTCCGATAGCGATATTGACATCAAATTTGCCAGTTCAAGACTCAAGGTTTGGATAACGGCTAGAATTGATTGTCAGGCTTGACCTGTGATTTGGATATGGTGTTGAGGCTACGGTTAGGGCTTAATAACTTGGCTTAGTGCTAGTGATTTCCCATTTAAGTCATGGTCGTGGTTGGTGTTATGTTTGTGGCTAAGTACGATCCCCCCAAGGTAGTTACATACCATGCCCTTGCCTAGAAGAAGCGGCAAAGTTAGTAACGGAAGACTGTGACCTGTCAGGCTCTAAGTATTACTGTCGAGCGATGTATGATTTGACCAACTTCCAATACTAAAAGTACCTACCTGAATTCGGAGTCTACTACTATGTCCCATAGCAGGGTTGCTCCGCAAGTAGGTTTTAAGAAGGCCTTGTCATTTGGTGCTGTCATAAGCTTTTTCCTGACCACCCGTACAGGCCTGCCCTGAGCAACTCCACTTGGGTTCTTTTAAATTTATCTCAGAGGGAAAGCCTAGTTACCGCGACCTTCAGGTCCGGTCCCGAATGGAAAGAGAAGATGAACGCCAGTGGGGAGGATTGAATATTTGGCTAGATCGCAGTTGGTAGCCAGGACCCGTATTACAGGTGGCGGGGGAGTTTGCTCACTGAGGCTATTTTGCGAGGCTTCATAATCACAGCTGACCCATTTGGCTTCCGTTTTACGTTCGAGGATAGGATATGGGTACCGGTTAATGGTTTCCGATATTCGGGTTAGGGTTATGGCTTTAGGCCTAGGTTTTCGGGTTACGGTTAGGGTTTGAGCGTACGATTAGGTTTCAGTATTACGGTTCGGTTTTTCAGTTACGGCTATGTCTAAGGGCAACGATTACGTTTACGATTTCGATCAGGGTTAGGGTTGCTGTTAGGGTTAACGGTTAAGGTTTAAGGTTGAGGTTGGGTTAAGTTTAGGATAAGGGTTAAGGTCGCCGTCCGAAATCCCATTCCTGGCTACCAACTGCGATATAGCCGAATATTCGGTACAGAGTAACATGAGAAGGAACTGGAAGGAGTCGGCAGCCAAAAGAAAGCGTCTCCGGTGCCGGAAGAGCGGCGTACCGAGCACAAGTCAGAGAATGCCCGACTGACTAGGCCTTGAATTTGACTGGTCAGTTGGAAGGCCGAGTGGGCGAACGCCAGACAGCCCTGGTGCGCACGCGCAGGCTCTCGCGAGTGGCCCGGCGTTGTGACAGGCGCTCGGAGTAGGGCCACTGTAAATATTCCCAGCTGCCGTTAGACGACTTGGTACAGAACTGTACGTGCTCAATAACAATAGTTTTTTTGTACACAATGAATGTTGACGTCAGGTTTTAGCGCATTTGATCTATGCCTAGGAGCCAATCTTGGTAAAATGGCGTCTCGCCAATTCCGAGCATATACTAGTCGAAAAAAATATTTGTTGCGGCGGCTGGATCTCCTTCGACTTTAGACAGTGTATTACGCTTTGAGGGCCTCCGAAAAGAATGGCAACAGTGAATTGTTGACGACTGATTTGTGTATCGCTATTTTTCTGACCACAGGGGTAAAACAATTCCACTTGAGCTCGGGTATACAAGCAATACATCTTATGAAAACATCTGCTCATCAAAGTTGATAAACTGCACACACTGATACTAGCAGGATTCTCTTTCCTCATTTTCGACACCAAGGTCTCTCCTGCTACACAGCATCTAACTGAAAATTAGTATTCTACTGTCCAAACTCATCATAAGGGAAAACTATGTGGAGAAATGAGGTGGTCGAGCACCGGAACGTTGAGTTCCTTGTTCTGAGCTGTTGAACGCGTACAAGAGTCCAGCGTCGGAGATAGTAACATCAGCAGAACAAACGGTAGTCATAGGGCGTGTTTACCAATCATCGACTGATGGCGCAACACTGAAGGTGACTGCGCAAGACTGTGTACGCCGGGGCTAGGTCGACAGGTCGATTGACCGGGTTCTTATCCGAGGCCCAGCTTTCAATCAGTTCGCGGCCTGTTTTGTTTCCTGCTTGGGCGACTATTTTGGTGGCTGTGAAGCTAACCTCATGGCATATTTCATAGGTGTGGACGGCCGCTTGTGACAGTGCGTCGCCTCGTCGCACGGCCAGCGTGTGTGCGCGATACAAGCATGCGTCCAGTCTGGCCTGTATAGCTACAATGTTTGTCGTTACAAGCGAAGATGCGAGTTTCAGGAACTAGTTGATCAGGTGATAAAGCGATCGATGGAACAAGGGCTTTATTCGCCTGAGGTTTCGGATTCTCACATGATGGGTTCAAGTGAGAAACCAAAACGTCAGGCGAATAAAGCTCTTGTTCCATCGATCGCTTCATCATCTGATACAATGATAATTTTGGCACGGCATGCCACACACTACCTCAGTTTGCTCTTCAGAGTTTAACCGGTCCTTAGTTTTTATGACCTTACTGAGAATGGAAGCTTTGGGGCGGTGTGCGATTCCAACACCTAGCTACGCAGCAATGCGCATTGTTGCTTCTGAAACGTCCTTGGTTTATGGCAGAGGATGCCATGTCGTAGGTGGTGTTGATGTGTGGGGACCCTGGAGGTCTTCACGGATGTGGGAACTTATGAATGTCCTCGCATAGCCAATTTGTACAAACGCAGCGCGGAGCTAACGAGCCTTAGGTGCACTTTCATCTGGTTTGCTGAAAAGAGTTTGGATCCGTTTGAAGTGAGTCTTTACACATCTTCGTTTGTGAGCCACCACGTGGTTGGTGGGAAAACTGAAAAGCTGTGTGATGTTCGTTGCCTTATCATAGGCCTTCGTTTCAAGTTCACCGTCAAGATTTCGTCTGATAAGCACATCTAGGAGGGGCAACTGCTGTTCCTGTTCTTTTTCCCTCAAGAATTTTACGTCAGAAAAGACTGCGTTGAGCAGGTTGTGGAAATGTTGTAGCATGTCCTTCTTTACGATAACAAACATGTCGTCTACTTAACGGCGCCAAAATACCGGCTCATGTTGGATAAAGGCAATCATTGCTATGTCCTATCAAATCACTTCTGTCCCTAAACCGGAGACCCCTAGGCCCATCAGGGTTCGCTTGATTTGTTTATAGTAAAGAAAGTTCGTTGGTACAATTCAAACAGCCTCATGAGGTATTCAAAGTTGAGTGCATTCTTAGTCCTGTAATTGGCCGTTAAGAACTGGTCCCCCATCACCTCTGCCATTACTGCATGGACTACACCAGGAGTCTCAAAAGTGTTATACTAAACTAGTACGGACGCCTTGGTATTCAAGACATTTACAATATAACGCCACACTCTATCCTAACAAATAGCGTGTCCTCCTGCCATTTGCATCTCCGATCAGGCCGGTTAACCCACACGCCATGGTCTGTGGACACGTATTCTGTCAAAATCCAGGCCTCCTGCCGGCGAATTCGAACCAACCGTTTGTCCAGTGTCCATTGTGCTGCATTGAGACGGAGGTCGTCGACCTGGAACCAATATCAAACATCCATTCGTCGGATGTAAGCGTTCATTTAACCGATCTGGAAACCAAGAATAGCAGAGCAAATACCGAGCCCTGTCATCACAATTCAACTACTGTTTCCCCAGATTGTGTCAGTAACAAGGAGTCAGAGGTGAGTTAGATATAACAAAGCAGGTCTATCCTTTGTTCGTTTCATGCTCAAAAAGGCATTCGCAAAGATTTCTTCACTAGTGGAGCTATTTCAGCAAATTTGGAGTGTTTTCAAACATCATGACCAGCACAAGATTGAAGGTGTGGAATGATATTAACCATAATGACATGACCGAGAAAGACACGGGAGACTGGAATGGCCATTTCTGGCTTATTAGCTGTTGTCAGCCAGTCATACCCAACCCCGAAGTGTGGAACACCCGAGGATCGAACTCGGGACCTGTAAGTTGGAAGTTCGCGTCTCCAACCACTGGGCCACGAGCCCGTTGCCCTATCGGATTTCGATCGGGAATATACAATGGTAGGGGACGCTCACCGACCGTTCTTACGCAACTCACTCATTCTGTTGTGCCTTATGGACCTTCTCTCGAACCCAACCAGCAGCCGCACAGTGGCGCAAGATATAGGCAGAATGACATTACCGACGTCATCGAACGGGATCAGGTGCTGACATTCCAAGAACATTTCAACGCCGTCTTCCCGGACATTCAATTTACGATGGAGGAGGAAGAGAACAACCAGCTGGCCTTCCTGGATGTCCTCGTATGCCGCAAAGATTGTGGTGAACTAAAAACCAAAGTGTTCAGGAAGGCGAGAAATACAATGCAAGTACTGAACTTCAACAGTAACCACCCAATCAGCCACAAGCGCAGCTGTGTTGCTGCTGGTTGTGTTCGAGAAAGAGCCCGCAAGGCGCAGGGGAGCGAGTGAGTTCCGTAATAACCATCGGTGAGCGCCGCCTACCATTGATATTAACCGATTAGCCTTAGGCAGACGAAATGGCTGGTCAGTTTTCCTTACGTACGTTAGACTGGCCAGTCTATTTAAAAGAGTACTTGCATGTGTCCAGTTTCTCATTTCGACATCAGACAGTTTGAGACTTGAAGCAACTGAGCCATGACAAAGAAAGCTAAGGATAATGCGAAGCCAACTCCTATGACCGTGCAATGGGCCAGATAGACGAAGCCTGGGATTTATTTTCAAGGTTTCTTAACATCAACGACGTGTCATGCGACCAGAGACAAAAGAGAGGGCAATGAGTTAGTTAGAGGTCTCTTCAGCAATGTCCAACATACAAAACATGTCCGCAGTATCGACCACAAGGTAGAGTCATTTTGCCACCAGATGCTATCCGGTGGATGGATCAAGTACAAGAGAGATATAGTGAAAAATCAGTTATAGCTGTCACTTGTAGGAGGCAACACGGCTTCTATCCCCTAGAGGATTGTGCGCCAGACTCGACTCACAGCATTTCACTCAGGCCAAGTACCCCCATTTATTCGAAACGATTGACGCTAATCTGGACGCACTCCTTGCGCGCTTGTACTCGTCAAACCAGACCTTTCTGACTCTATCGGACAAACAGATTTTCGTTCACATTCACATTTAACGTAACAGGACCCCCAACTCTCCTCCAACGCCAACCTACTGGAGGAGCGGCAGCTTTTCCTTTGATCGTCCTTCGTTCAGTATTCTTTTCTAAAGTTACACGTTCAATACGCTATGTTCAAATAAAACGCGATGTTACGAAGGTTTTGCGCCATATTTTCGCTTGTACAGTTAGGTCCTTTTTGCTTGAATGCCAAAACCTCTGTAATTTTAATCGACTTCGGCTTTATCCTCCGCAGCAGGTTTTGCGTCCAACGGCTTCCGATGAAACAGGCCAACGAATGGAAATACGAATGATTCCACTAGGGACGCAGAACAGATGCTCAGAGGATCCCTCGTAAGCAATATTCTATGCACTTTTACTGTCGACCAACTATGACAAATCCTTGTTGCAGACCTATATCAGATATCATGCTTCCATTCTACTGAAGCGCAGACGCCACTAGCTATTTAGACGTTTTGTGTGGAAGTTGAATAACGACTAATAGAAGCGAAGAGACGAGTTCCAGGAAGTAGTCTTGAAGAAGGAGACACGATCGCCGGGACAAGAGCTTTATTAGCCTGACGTTTCGGATTCCTACTCGAATCCATCATCAGAGACAAAAAAGCAGAAACGGGTGATTGCTGCACAAGGGGCTGCGGTATTTATAGTATTCAGTAGCCATGCTACCGCATACCTATGAACATTCACGGCTCCCCCCTTCATCCGGGATCGTCGCACTTGGTGTGATCATTGCTTGATGGCCGACATTCGAGTCGATAATTGCTGCAATTTCATCACGTGCGTTGGATGTTGGCGTGATGATTGCTCGACCATCTGACGCACCGACCCCGGTGTTGGGAAAAGTGTTCACCTCTGCGCTCCCCGCATGGCTTGTTACTCCGCCTGGGCGAAATTTTAGCACGGAGTATGGAGTGGGAAGATCGTTGCACTTGTTGATGGACTGGGGGCCAGTAAACCATGATTCCAATAGCTGCCGGCTTACGCGGTTGTCACCTCTTGCGAGGATTTCAACCTCATCGAATTTGAATGTGTGGCCGCATCTCGTCGAATGAGTCGCAACTTGAGAACTGGCGTCATTTCTGCGCACCGCTGCCGCGTATTCGGCCATTCTCGTTTGGAGCTGTCTTCCGGTTTCTCCGACATTGTTGCTTTGTCCGCAACTGCACCAGATCCGATAATGACTCCAGACGTTTCTAGCCGTGGCAGTGGGTCTTTCTGTTTCATGATCAGGCGCCTGATGGTTGCCTCCGGTCAGTGTGCCACTCCAACCCCAAGTGGTGCGAGAAGGCGGCCGACAGCTTCCTAAACGTTCTTGACATACGGAAGTGCCCGCCAAGATTTAGTGTCCGTGCGGTTAGGCCTTTCGTCCCTTTTGCGTATGCACCGGTCGACGAAGTTGCGCGGGTAGCCATTCGCTTTGAAGACCCGTCGGAGTTATTGTAGTTCGGCAATTTTGTCTTCCGGCTCACTGCAGTGCGTTTCGACACGCCGATAGAGTGTCCTTACACAACTGCGTTTGTGGCTGATTGGGTGGTTACTGTTGAAGTTCAGTACTTGCATCGTATTTGTCGCCTTCCTGAACACTTTGGTTTTTAGTTCACCACAATCTTTGCGGCAGACGAGGACATCTAGGAAGGCCAGCTGATTGTTTTCCTTTTCCTCCATCGTAAATTGAATGTCCGGGAAGACGGCGTTGAGATGTTCTTGGAATCTCAACACCTGATCCCGTTCGATGACTACGAAGGTGTCATGCACATACCGGGCCCAGAACTTCGGTCTGTGGTGTTGGAAGACCAGCGACTCTAACCGTTGCAGGACCGCCTCGGCGATGAACCCCGAAATCGGCGAACCCATTGGTGTGCCCTTCACCTGTTCGTAGATTGTCCCGTCGAACGTGAAGTACGTCCTGAGACAGAGCTTCAGGAGCTGAAGGATTTGGGCGTGTCCAAGACGGTTCTCCGTTTCATCGTATTTGCTTTGTAGTAGCAGTTCAATTGTCTCGATCGCCAGGTCATGGGGAATAGAAGTAAAATGGGATGTAACATCAAAAGATACCATGACCTCATTTGAATGGATGCTTAACCCTTTGAGTTTCTCCAGGAATTGTGCTGACGAAGAGACCGTGGTGTCTGACTCTGCGGTCAGGAACTTGAGACGCCGGAACAGCCACTTAGCTATTCCGTACGTTGGAGTCCCTTTGAGCGACACGATGGGTCGGAGAGGAGCGCCGTATTTGTGCACCTTAGGGAACACCCGAGCCTAGAACTCGCGACCTGTTGGTCTATAAGTGGCGAGGCACTGATGAACTTCTGTTCGATGAAGTGCTTATGACCCATCTGGTAGGCCTCAGTGGTGGACCGACTGCGCCAGGTGCGTCTGTGCGCATGTTTGTTATTCTGGTCCCAGCTGCTGGTGGTCAGGGTTATGATTGGCTGAATGAAGGCAGAATAAGCCCGAAACAGTGCTGTATCAATCTACCCAAATTCTCTGTAGTTCCTCCTCGCTGCTATATATATATATATATATATATATATATATAGATATAATACATACGCAGCTCGCTAAGAGTGCAACAGGCCAGACGCAGACAGCTGTTTCACGGTCGTTACCGATCATCAGTACGTCATAGGCCTTATGAAGTGAGGTATATAAGCATGTCCAGTGGGCGTTTGACCCTCACTGTTGTGGTTAGGATCTCACTCGATCCCATTCTGTCCGCCCGCCAGCCTGCTACTGGCGACAACGAACGCTGTGTCAGAGGACACATACCACATATAATACATACGCAGCTCGCTAAGAGTGCAACAGGCCAGACGCAGACAGCTGTTTCACGGTCGTTACCGATCATCAGTACGTACACGTAAATTTTCAAGTCGGTGACACCGACCCGTCGTCAGACGAAATGAACAGAGAGAAACAGAAGTCGGCAGACTATGTCGGCTGGCGCAGCAGGACAGACACCGACAAGCAGACACCTGATGTGTGAGAGGGATGGGCACCTAGTTATGGTAAGCCGTGGGGCAGAGGGAAGGAAGGAAGAACCGTTATGGCTCCCAGTGTTGGAGGCGGTGAAAACGCGGTAGGGGTGGGGATTGCGAATTAGTGTGAATGCGGGCGGCTGGTCACTGATGCGGGCGGCTAGTCGCTGATGCGGGCGGCTAGTCACTGATGCGGGATGAGATCAGGGGTCAATGCGCCGCCGTTGGAGGTGATAGGGGGGGGGGAGGTTCGGTTGTTGTTCACCGTGTCGCAAGGGGGGAGAGGAATGGCGAAAGAGCATACGTCTATGTGGCCGAGTGGGGGTTAGCAAATGTTGAGGTGTGGAAACATGACAGTGAGCGTGTACTTAAGCTGTCATTTCGCGCCAGCGGACCTAGTCTGCCGACTTCAGTTTCCCTCTGTTCATTTCGTCTGACGACGGGTCGGTGTCACCGACTTGAAAATTTACGAGTACAACTCAGTTTTCCGAAGGGCCTTCACTTTCTCATTATATTATCTCGGAATGCACACCACATCTGTTATTCAACATATTTCTGGACGTCAAACGCTTATACTTACCAGACGTTGGGAGAAAATTGCACAGAGGTAGGCGACAACTTACGAACAGTTAACTTTTCTCCACCGCTGTTGCGATCATGGTGTCCTATCTAAGTCCCTCCGATTCAAGCCCACCCTACCCAATGAGACCGGAAGACAACTTGGGCGCAAGTATGGATTTCGTGTTTTGAGTGCCGTTATATCCGACGTCTACCATCGTCTTTGCCGCTTTGAAGCAACAATTTCTGACCTTAGAAGCCCATGCGTCTCGTGCTTACCTGAGAACGTCATTTCAGAAATACTTCACCGAATAAACGCCACCACCAAAGACGCTAGAATGAAGAAACGGACCGACCTGCAAAGCAAACTACAATCTCTTTTATGCACGGCCAGCGAGAACCGAATGTCTACGAAGGTTGTTAATCTTTCGAAAAGGGACCTATCTTCCACTGAGATCAGCCTCCTGGCTAAGGGGATAAAATTCAGTCACACCGATGCTGCAACTACGGACTTCCTAGCCAACCTTGAATCCCTACTTCTGACCTCAGACGTCCCTGATGACATGTGTGCGGACATTCGCAGTTGCGCCACTGGTCTCCTACGACAAAGGAAACATCATCTAACCCTACCGACCGAAGAGCAAAAGGCGTTGCGATCGCTAAAGGCAGATGACAATATAGTTATTATGTCTGCTGACAAAGGAGGAGCAACCGTTATCATGGATAAGGTTGATTACGTCAACAAGGCAAACCAAATCTTCGATGACAGGGAAGCCTATGCACCACTCGCTGCAGACCCAACGAAAAAGCAAGCCGCGACTATCAAGTAGAAAGTGAATGAGCTTGCCCGATTGAAGATTATAAGCCCCGATGACAGCAGATCTATGACCCTCAATGACCCCGTATCGCACGTGCGTACGGCCTTCCGAAGGTACACAAGACACATGCGCCACTGAGGATCATTATGCCACTTATTGGATCCCCTACTTACAACCTTGCCATGTGGTTATACAGAGACTTAAAACATCTCGTAAATGGATCGTAATACAGCATCAAAAATTATCAGGCTTTCCTACAAAAGATCCAAGGCCTTGAAGTAAGTCCTGACGAATGCATCCTATCGTTCGATGTTGTTGCCCTGTTTTCTTCAATACCGCATGACCTAGCGATTGACAACGCAGCCCGATGTCTAGAGCAAAATCCCATTGGCATTCCAACAGAACATGTTCTAGACATGCTTAAGCTTTGCCTCAAGAATTATTGTCAGTTCGATGGCAAGTTCTATCAACAAGTAAATGGCACCCCAATGGGCTCCCCAATATCGGTCCTGCTTGCAGAACTAGTCTTGCAGCGACTAGAACAGGATGCTGTGCACACCTTCGAACCAAAAATGTGGCTTCGCTACGTGGACGACACATTTGCCATCATAAAGACCAGGGAAGTTGAGCGATTGCATCAGAGCTTAAATAGCGTCTTCCCGGCTATACAGTTCACCCTCGAGAAGCAACAGGAGATACCCTCCCCTTCTTAGATGTGAGCATTCAAAGACACAGTGATGTCAAACTAGCGACAAGCATCCACAGAAAAGACTCCAGTGCCAAAATCATACTTAACTGTGGAATAATCATCCTGCGGCCCATAAACGAAGCTGTGTCCGCACTCATTTCCATCGGGCCTATCGCATCTGCAACAGTGATGAAGCACTTAAGAAAGAATTGGCCTACTTACATCGGTTTTTCCGCTCCAACGGATATCCTGCCAGTTTTGTAAAGAACTGTCTCAGGCGCCAGAGACAACTACCAAACCCCAAGTCTCATGAAGATAGAGCGTCGCAGAAATTCTATTCACTGCCGTACATTTAGGGAATCTCTGAAGCACTGTCCCGGCAACTGAAACCCTTTGGCATCTCTATTGCCCATAAGCCCGCATCTTCCCTCCGCAGGACATTATGCCGAGAAAAGGACCCGGTGCCCAAAGAACAGTTAACTAATGTCATCTACCGCATACCGTGTGCCAACTGCCCTTGTGCTTATATTGGCCATACAGGCCGATGTCTTACGACTCGCATTAACGAACACAAGTTAGCCCTCCGCCGACTTGACACTCTGTCCCTCGTGTTTGCGCACGCCATTAAGCATGACCACCGCTTCAATTGGGACGGCACTGAAGTGATCGCAAAGGCTAACACCAGACAGGCGCGAGAATTCCTCGAAGCTTGGCATTCTGGCACGACCAGCATCGATCGCCACGTCGATCTAGACGCTCACTACGAGAGCTTACGTACACGCTCACTGTCTTGTTCCCACACCTCAACATTTGCTAACCCCCACTCGGCCACATAGACGTATGCTCTTTCGCCATTCCTCTCCCCCCTTGTGACACGGCGACCAACAACCGAACCTCCCCCCCCCCTATCACCTCCAACGCCGGCGCATTGACCCCTGATCTCATCCCGCATCAGTGACCAGCCGCCCGCATTCCCACTAATTCGCAATCCCCACCCCCTCGCGTTTTCACCGCCTCCAACACCGGGAGCCCTGACGGTTCTTCCTTCCCTCCCCCTGCCCCACGGCCTACCATAACTAGGTGCCCACCCCTCTCACACATCAGCTGTCTGTTTGTCGTTGTCTGTCCTGTCGCGCCAGCCGACCTAGTCTGCCGACTTCTGTTTCCCTCTGTTCATTTCGTCTGACGACGGGTCGGTGTCACCGACTTGAAAATTTACGAGTACAAGTCAGTTTTCCGAAGAGCCTTCACTTTCTCATATATATATATATATATTCCTCTGCACCATTCACACGTAATTCTTCAAAAAAATGCAGGAGGCGTCAATCTATGCAGCATATCACCTCGCACATCGCCCTGGCGTCCAGATACCCAGCGGAGAACATTTTGACACGACCTACCCCTTTTCCTCTGCGATGTACAGTACAGTCTGCCCCTTACAACATATCACAGGCAGGACAGTTAGAATCGCTTTCTGTAAAAAAAGGTTGCTTCCAGAGCGCCTAAATCACTGAGGAAACTTACTTTTAGAGACTTTCCCAGGATACGGTCGCTGCACGGAATTTACTTTCATTTCCCATGTCCTTCAGCCCTACGTTGTTCAGTCCAAATCAAAGGTGAAGCTTTGCTTCGCCTACTTGAACCCATACCGCTCTGACGGACATGGGGCCTCCTTCGGGTAATTTCCTCATAAGGGGGTCCCCCGACACTTCGATGAGGTCCCACCCGTGTAACCTATATTGCCACCATTTCCATAAGAAGCGCTCGATCGTTTGCCCTTTCCTGACTCCAGTCGTATAATTTGCCTTTCCTGCAAGCCATTTAGTTCTTCTATCTCATGACAGCTGTTCCAGGTATAGAAAAAGACATATCTTTTGGAGATATAGAACAGTAGAGTTTTTGTTTATGGGCACTGAGTGGGGGGAACCTTTCATCGCGCTCCACACATGCTAATTTTTTCGGTATTCGTCTGCAATGGGGGTGATCACTCCTCTTACAGCGCGGGGTCATTAGGCCTTGAAAAGGAAATCAACCTCAATGCAAGATAATGCTTGTTTCAAACGACATAAATTATAGTCTTGGCGTCAAGCAAAGCCACTTATTTCCCCAGAGAGCATTACGCAAGTCTAAATTTCTAGCAATAAATTTTTTAAAAGACAGGTTCCGTTATCGTGACGGATAATATTTGAGTGACATGATTACTAACTCCTCAATACATGGGGCACATTGAACTTAACAAAGGCGATGCTTCGCTTCGTCTTCACATCGCCTCTCCTACCACAGCATATTCCCGATCGAAACCAACAGGGCGACGCGCTCGTGGCCCAGTGGTTAGAAGCGTGGACTTCTAAATAACAGGTCGCGAGAGCGAACCTCGGGTGTTCCACACTTCGGGGTTGGGTATGACTGGCTGATGACGACTAATAAGCCAGAAATGGCCACTCCAGTCTCCTTTATCTTTTTCGGTAGTACCATTCTGCTTATAAGAAAAAGAGGTAAAGAAGAAGAGGTGATATCGGGATATATATAATGCATAGGCAACTCGCTAAGAGTGCAACAGGCCAGATGCAGATAGCCGTTTCACGGTCGTTACCGATCATAAGTATGAAATGAGGTATATACATATGTTAATTGGCCGTTTGACCTTCACTCTTGTGGTTAGGACAGAATGGGATCGAGTGAGATCCTAACCACAACAGTGAGGGTCAAACGCCCACCTAACATTTATATATATTTATAATGGTAGATACGCGCTCACCAAACGTTTTTACGGAGCGCACTCGTTCCGTTGTGCCTTACGGGCGCTCTCTCAATCCCAACCAGAAGCCGCACAGCAGCGCATCATATATTCAGAATGGTATTACCGACAAAGACATGGGCGCTCACCGATCAGGTTACAGAACGTGCTCGTTCTGTTGTGCCTTGGGGCTCATAGTTGAACCCTCGCAAGCAGTTGCACAGCAACTAGTGATATATGCAGATAAGGTGATATCGACAAAGACAAGGGAGACCGGAATGGCCATTTCTGGCTTATTAGCCGTCATCAGCCAGTCATACCCAACCCCAAGTGTGGATCACTTGTATACATATACGTCACGTTCATCATCTCCCGTAGAAGACGAAGAAGAAGAGAGAGCGAGTTCATGGGCCATAGTGTTTTGAACTGACGTTTAGGAAACCTCCTCGTTTTCATCATCCGATTAGCTTGCGTTGTATCATAGCCCTCTCGACGCAAGAACTGCCCGTCTGCCACTGACTGGCTTGCACCTTCCCGTGGCTGACGGCTGACAGGCTTGTGTGACCTTTGTTTTCTTTGGGTTTGGCGTAATTGTAGTCAAATCACCGTGCCCGTTGGCCTCTTCCACGTCAGTCGATGGACTGATCGGTCGTTGCTGTTCACGTGACTAACATTCATCTTCGTGGCCGCATCGGTGAGATAGTGTTCTGCTTTGGTCGCATGACCTCTGACCCCCAAAGCCGCTCTTTTCCGTGACCGCTGACTCTCAGTCTCGCGTGCTCGTTTGTCTTACTATTCCAGCCCGGACTGAGCCGAGCCTTGTACACAGCGTCTGGTAGGCGGAATGTAGATCTATGGCTCGGTTGAGTGTGCCAGTCGAGGACCAGCTTTCGAGCACCAGTCTGGTCATTTTTTTATTGGGTCGAGCAATTATCCTCGTTTTCTAAAAGGCGAAATTTTGGTTCACTTCTCGTATGTGGGAGATGATGAACGGATTATAATATCTGGACCTCGAATCTTTATGCATGTATATATATTCATACAGGAATCAGCAAACACAAGTCCATTGGCTTCCCGAAGAAAACAAGTTTCGTGTGGGTGATAGGGGTCACGAACAGGCAACCACCTACAATTTGTGTCCTAACTCATGGAATCTGTCGAAATTTACGAATGATCGCCAATCACTCGCAAACGCACGCCATTTAGTGCGTCCAATATCAATGCTAATTAAGTACAATTTTACAATAATTAAAAACATAAAAGAAATATTAAACGCAGTGTCGTGTTGTTTACAAATGTCGATTCACTTTGAAAAGCGCAATATCACGAAAACGTCGAAAATGGCTCTAATTTGAGTAACTTCGTTTTTAGAAGTATATTATACATTCTCATGCCAAAAGCGTAGTAAATATGAAAGCCGAAATAATATGACGTCTGATAATAGCGTTTTAGTGAAGCTTACAGGTAAATATCGTTTTATAATTAGTTTGATTTCATATATGACGGTTTGTCAACTGCCTACATTCTGAGTATAGATTCCAAAACAGTTTTCCATGGATTCGTGTTATCTTTGACTCTTTTGATTTAAATGAGATGGGTTTAACAAGAGAAACTGGATTTTGCTTGATTTCTCCGATGGAGAGACGTCGTAGGAACAAATGTTTTCATAAGGTAGCATGCCGTCAGGCCGATCGATGTCTCAGCAATTTAAATAGAGCTGACAGGCTTGATCGTAAAAATATCAGGTTGTAAGCAGTATGCTATTACCGACAAAGACAAGGGAGACTGGAATGGCCATTTCTGGCTTAGTAGCCGTCGTCAGACAGTCATACCCAATCCCGAAATGTGGAACACCCAAAGCTCGAACTCGCGACCCGTTAGTTAGAAGTCCGCGCCTCTAACCACTGGACCTCAAGCCCGTTGCCCTGTTTGTTCTCGATCGGAAATATTCAGTGGTCCCTGCCATATCGTTTTGTGCTGATAGAGGGAACGTTTATTCCGTTAAATTAATTTATACTTTTCGTTCGTTTTGGATTACGTTGAGTTTCAGATCGGTTTCGAAGTGTTGCTGAATACTTCATGATTTTTCACCTGTTTTCACCTGATCTTCCATAAGGACATATTGTAAAGTACCTATCTGCTGAGAAAGTTAAACCAAGGTTATTCTTACGCAGAATGCCCCTATTCATACACACTGTCCTAATTGTTCTCACAAAATTGAGCCTGGTTTGGTTTTTACGTAGGTTAAAACGGAAGCTGGACTGTGCTCTGAAAATTAACAGGATATTCGTTGGGGACCTACCCGTGACAACAAAACACTACGACCTGCAGGACTACTTCTCCGCGTTTGGCGTTGTCATCGACGTTAATCTACTGAGACCTACGGAGGAACAGACTCCACGCCGGTGTGCTTTCGTTTCATTCCGTGACTGGGACTCCGTGCGAAAGGCGCTCGCATTCCAGCCACACGTGTTAAAGGGGACTCGCGTCACGGTATCTCTGCCAAGGACCAAGAGGATGCGTTACACTCGGTATGCGTTTGTCTTGAAAGCACCAATAAGGTGGCTGATCTCTTCTCAAGCCTGAGGTCTAGCAATAATGCAAAAAGTCCTCATACCTTGAAAAACATCAACCCACGGTCATCAACAATCAGGAATATGCAGCACATCAAACCCCGTCGGGTGATTAGTCTGTGTACCCCAAAAGGTTAAGTTGGGTTTTGAATAAGGGCCATCGAATCCCGCCCCTTAAATGGCGGATCGGCCTACAAGCATGCCGCAAAATAGCCGATGGACGTATTCACTACTCTTAAGTACCTTATTACCACATTCGCTCTCTTTGAAAGGACCTTATGCAGTATCTGGACTGGGGAACGTCGACAAAGTATGTAAAATGTAATGGCCTCTTATTAAATTGCATAGTAATAATCCCATGAGAAGCCTAGTAATAAACTGTCCGATAAGACGACGGCCTAGAGCAGTCGAAGGTGCTGGCTTTACATGGTAAGAGGGGTGGACATTCTGCCGGTCAATGAGTTCAGGCTACAGCGAAACTCTATCACACGTCATTATGACCGCACAGCATGAGACACGAAATTTACTTACGACATTAAGTTTTGCATACTTCGTCGTAGCCGATTTGTTCGTCCGCTTGGAATGCTTATGCCTTTCGTCATAGAGAATCTGACTGGACAATTTACGGAGTTAGAAATTGGATGGGATAAAGACCAGAGATGGAGTGAGAGCCGACCTGGCATTGATGGGATCAGAGTTCGTCGGAGGACAAGGGCCAGAAGTTATAATCGATTATTTACGAGGCTGCATGTGGCGGACTTCCAATCAGCCAAGGTATTCTCAATTCCTAGAAAACATATCACCGCGCGGGGATTACACGCCTCTGGGATTGTATTTGCTATTGCAACTGCATTCGCCATAATGTGTTTTTATAATGATTTTATGCGTTTTTCAGTCGTGGATAGGAACTCCTGGAGGGTCAGAAATTTTCTTGCAAACTCCTCTTTTATAGTTTATGCATATGTTCCTTCTTTCCGACTAAATGCAAAATCGTATCGCGCCCGCCCTCCGAATATGGAATTCTGTCCTCCTGAAACGCCAAACCACATCCTCGCTGGCTCTGAAATTTGCTTTGTGCCATGAATAAATTGTTCATAACTCACACAGATATAATGTATTGGCCAAGAATGAAAGGAAGAATCTTTTTTCAAAATATTATCTATGGCAGTTTAAAGGATATTCGAAGAATACAGCCAGTCCTCCAAGAGGTTGGGTACGGGGCTCTGAGATTTGCTATTCTAATCGACAAATGCTGCATGTTCCAAGTATAATTTGTCCTGCCACTTTTGCTTTGCTCAAGAAGGACCATGTCGATAAGTCTGGCTGTGTACGCTGGGACGTTTACGCTGCACAATATCACTAGGCTGACAACCAGGATATATATATATGCGTAAGTATTGAAAGGTAGGTATCCCAAGCGATATAAGTTGAAAAGAGGTAGGTTCTTTGGGAGAAGAGGGTTTATTGCGTAAATTTTCGACGCTGGTTCCCCCGGTCGTCGTCAGACGCAAGCGGAAAGCAAATGTGAAAGCGAGAAACAGCTAACGTCAAGAGTGCATGGCGTGTGCGCCGGTTGGCGGCCGTCGTGCGTCAGTCTGAGCTGGTTGGTTCCCTTCTCTTCCATTTCTCCTTCAGGTTTCTGTACACGGCATCCAACTCGATATGCCGGTTGATGCATGAGTCATCAGAGTGCATCGCCTCGAGGAATTCTCGGCCTTTCTTGAAAGGGCAGACCACGACAACGCGAGCTTTGTCCCAAGCGAAAGTGTGCCCGGTGTCCAGCGTATGCATGGCTACCTGAGACAGATGGTCTTGCCTCTTTACTGCCAACTGGTGCTCATGGATGCGTGTTGAGGCGGATTTTCCAGTCTGGCCACAATAGACGCTAGTACATGCATTACACGGTATCTTGTAGACGACCACTTTCTTGTCCAGCTGATTAACCCTATCCTTAGGATGTACCAGCTGAGAGCACAAAGTAGTCGTAGGTTTGTGCGCCACTCGAATTTGGTGCTTCCTTAAGTGCCTTTCGACGAGTTCAGACACATTCTTAATGTAAGGAAGGGTTCGCCAAGTGCTTAATTCAGGCGTCTGATTGGAACTACCCGGCTCCTTCTCCCTTGATTCTCGCTGCCTCATGCATCTGCGTACAAAGTCCTTAGGGTATCCATTCCGTGAAAATAATTCGCACAAGTAATTCACTTCGGCTCGATAGCCTTCTTCATCCGAACAATGTGTTTTTGCTCGACCAAGAAGACTGTTTACGGCACTCCGTTTGTGAGAAATGGGCTGGTTGCTCTTATAAGGAAGAATGACTTTAGCGTAAGTTTCTTTCCGGTAAACGGATGTGCGTAACGTTCCGTCGGCCGTCGTGCGTCAGTCTGAGCTGGTTGGTTCCCTTCTCTTCCATTTCTCCTTCAGGTTTCTGTACACGGCATCCAACTCGAGACCGGAACCAGTTTACAGTACTATCACTTGAAGAAAGAAAGGCGATTAAAGGCCTTAAAATGGACCAAAATATTATCATTCTTCCCGCGGACAAAGGAGGCTCCACTGCCATTTTGAACCAGACGGACTACAAACAGAAAATGCTGTCATTATTAGACGACAGATCTACTTACCAACCACTCCCTACAGACCCCACCAAAGCGCAAGCTTCATCCATCGACAAAGTGTTGAAGCGTCTCACAGGGAAGAAACAACTGTCAGAAGACATCGCTAAATCGCTCAAACAAACTGAGCCGACCATCGCGAGGATCTATGGATTGCCTAAAGTCCACAAAACCGAAGTTCCACTTAGACCGATCGTATCACTAATCGATGCACCTAACTACAAAATTTCCAAGTGGTTGTTCCAGAAACTTCATCCGCTCACGAAAAATTGTGAAACCTCAATAGAGAACTCGACAGAATTCCTGAAGAAATTGCAAGGGATTACAGTTTCCGCCGATGAGATAATGGTCTCTTTTGATGTCGTTTCCCTGTTTACGTCAATTCCGTTGGATGTCGCAAAACAGTGCACCGAGGACCTCCTGCTGTGCTACGACACAGATGTGCCCGCCGCACAGCGACTAGTAGTAGACATAGATGAGATGATACCGACAAAGACAAGGGAGACCGGAATGGCCATTTCTGGCTTATTAGCCGTCATCAGCCAGTCATACCCAACCCCAAGTGTGGATCACTTGAGATTCGAACCCTAC
>CACRXP010000084.1:800912-845230 GCA_902702965.1 Spirometra erinaceieuropaei
TCATAATTAATATTCCCGATCACAACCGACAGGACAACGGGCCCGTGGCTCAATGGTAGAGCGTTCAACTCCATGACCAAAGATCCCGGGTTCGAATCTCAAGTGATCCACACTTGGGGTTGGGTATGACTGGCTGATGACGGCTAATAAGCCAGAAATGGCCATTCCGGTCTCCCTTGTCTTTGTCGGTATCATCTCATCTATGTCTACTACTAGTCGCTGTGCGACTGCCTGCGAGGGTTTAAGTATGAGCCCCAAGGCACAACGGAACGAGCATGTTCCGTAACCTGATCGGCGAGCGCCCACTGTCATAATTAATATTCCCGATCACAACCGACAGGACAACGGGCCCGTGGCTCAATGGTAGAGCGTTCAACTCCATGACCAAAGATCCCGGGTTCGAATCTCAAGTGATCCACACTTGGGGTTGGGTATGACTGGCTGATGACGGCTAATAAGCCAGAAATGGCCATTCCGGTCTCCCTTGTCTTTGTCGGTATCATCTCATCTATGTCTACTACTAGTCGCTGTGCGACTGCCTGCGAGGGTTTAAGTATGAGCCCCAAGGCACAACGGAACGAGCATGTTCCGTAACCTGATCGGCGAGCGCCCACGGTCATAATATATATATATATATATATATATATATTGCGTAATTTTATTTAAGCGGCACAGGTGAGTCTCGTAGGTATTTTCCCAGCACACGGTAGTGCTTGAGAATTTCGCGAAGCATGACATCATCTCGGTTCTTCCGCACAAATGTCCTTCGAGAATCGGGTTTCTACGTTGATACCGACAAAGACAAGGGAGACTGGAGTGGTCGTTTCTGGCTTATTAGCCGTCGTCAGCCCGTCATACCCAACCCCGAAGTGTGGAACACCCGAGGCTCGAACTGGCGACCTGTTAGTTAGAAGTCCACGTCTCTAACCACTGGGCCACGAGCCCTTTGTCCTTTCGGTTTTGATCGGGAATATACAATGTTAGGGGGCGCTCACCGATCGTTTACACAGAGCTCACTCGTTCCGTTGTGCCTTACGGGCTCTCTCTCTAAGCCCAACCTACTGCCGCTCAGCGACGCAAGATATAGGCAGCATTTTATTACCGTCAAGGACAAAGGAGACTGGCGTGTTCATTTCTGGCTTATTAGCCGTCGTTAGCCATTCATACACAACCCCGAAGTACGGAACACCCGATGCTCGAATTCGCGACTTGTTAGTTAGAAGTCCACGCCTCTAACTGCTGGGTCACATACTGCCTATATCATGCGCCGCTGTGCGGCTGCTGGCGGGGCTCGAGAGAGAGAGCCCGTAAGGCAAAATGGAACGAGTGAGTTCCGTAAGAACGATCAGTGAGCATCCCCCTACCATTCAAGTTTTTGCCCCAACGGCGACTTAGCCATACTACGTTTTGTTTCTGTTTGATCAGAAACCCTATCTGTCACTGCCAAAAAGTATCAATGTGCCTCGGTGCAAGGCAGATAGGTCGGCAATAAGGGCGAGGCGCTGATATCTGTTTTTTTGCCTGAGTATGCGGAACCCATAATTTTTTCATTCCACATAATTAAAGATGGCCCACTTGTTCCAGTACAACTCGTGCCTCAGTTTTCTGCCATTTCCAGCAGCACTGCGTTTCTTTAAAGTCGAGCGTGCTTTGTCAGTTTAGTGAAAAAATATTGAGCGTTCCATTAAGTCATAGCCCACCCTTTGGTAAAACACAAACGTCTCGAGCAACTTTGGCCTTTTTGAAACTTCGACCGAAGGCGACGGAAAGCGGGGGATAAAAACCCTATCATTCTCAAGTTAATATTTTGAGATCGAAGAAGTTCATTTCGGCAAACGTTTTTACTTGTTCCCTCATTCCAAGGCATTCACAGCGATGTAAATTACTTACCGTAACGCATTGAGAGTCCAAAAAATCTGGTGAACAGTACTTACTGGGAAAAAAGCTGTTGACGTTCATTTGGTTTGCAGCGGCCACCGAGTAGACGCCAACCGAGCGCTTTGAGTCATCCAGTGTAAATTACAACAGCAAACACAGCGGCCATTCGGCTAGCCGACGAAAACGCATGTTCACAGAAGACGTTTTTACATACCCTCAAGCTCCCCCGACCCAGTTTTAGCACAACACGTTCGTTCTCGGATCGAGTTTTTGTGACGAAGTATAAGTCTTACTCACAGTCAGGCCCTCTCTTCCCGTTCCCTTCCCAAAACGAGCTAGAACCAAATTTTTCGGGCACGGCTGGACGTCCTTTATCCTCCTTTTAAGTATTACTTATCATTGATTGTTCACAGCGTTTACTGCTTAAGCGTAACTTACTTTTTTTCGACACAGGCCTAAGGATGAACAATCAAAAAGTGTCTTCGTAAAATTTCGACTTTTTTAATTTTTACATAAAATTAATTACAAAATATATATTTTATTAATTAAGCCCAATAAGTGGTCGCCGCCAATCCTGCAGGCCGATGGTTAAAGTAACCTCGTAGAGCAGAAAACACAAAGACAAAACAGAGTTTAGTGGGAAAAAGTGCATATAAAAAAGAAACAACAACGGCCTACTGGAAAACCTAGTAGCTATGGCATGATGGAATAGGGACTGCACGCCGGGATTTTAGAGCGATTGAAACAGTCACTCCTTGTGGCCTCATAGAAATGCTGTTTGTCTGTATCATTTGCTCATCTCTTTCCTAGACCTGAACATTCCACTGATCAGTGTTTCGACAGGGCTGTTACAGGCCCCCATAAGCAAGCTGTTGCCAGGTTGGCCAAAGGCGCCTCCATGTGCGCCTGCAATCCGACCAAAATATTTGTTGGTCGACTGAACCCCAAGACAACGGAATGCGACCTCAGAGTCTACTTCTCTGGATATGGCATTGTCAGCATGGTCCAAATAATAACAAACCGGCAAAATAGCATAAGCGGGAACTTTGGTTTCGTCACTTTTGCCGACAGCCGGGCTATCGGTCGTGATGTTCTGAAGATCCGCCACTTCCTACATGGTCGTTACCTAAACGTGAAGGCTGCGAGACCGCCTGAGCAGTCTCGCGTTGTCGAAGGCAACCTGCCCATCCAGTTGAGTTTTCGGTCACAGCTTGCTCTATCTGTTGCTGTTTATGAAACTAATTTCCTCCTCCTTATTACTTGTTACTTGCTCTCAAAGTTTCTACTTCTCCCTCTAATCAAACATTATATAACTTTAAATCTTGCAATAGTTAGCATTTCTGAAGGACGGAGTTCAACGCCAAAAATCGCATTTGCAGGAAAGGACTGCCTTCATGGTCCAAGGATAACGCCAGAAGGCATTTCGAGCAACACAAACCTACTTAGTCTAATTCCCCTCGGCGGAATGTCTTTCCCCGAAAAATCTGATGAAACATATCTCGCATGTTAACATGGCGATCGTCATTTTGATAGATGTCTGATAAATGTTCACCGTCTATTTGGGTTTTAATAAAGTTGTTCTGAAAATGCATTCAATGACGTAAAAAATAGGCATACGGAACGTCAACAATCCATAACATAGTTCGATTGCTGCAGAGTACCCGATACCTAAATGTCACATAGGAGGGCCTCGACAGGAAATTGCGCGTAACACTGTTTATGACATTTTAGACCGTTGTGGACGATAAGTACCGCCATGCGCCCCAAGGCATGACTTGCGAGTAAACTATTTCGTGGTGATTACAGACTTGCACAGCATCTTCCGCACATTCACATCCCTCACCCACCGGGCCTCCGTGAGAGGACAAGTCCAGGACGGCCAGAGGTGGGTTCGGGTGTCTTTGCGAAGCAGATACTCGGGCCATTCATCTCTTTTTCTCGTTTCCTATTCCTTAGGGCTCCAGGCCATGTAGATCTGGCAATCATTACGGTTTGTTGGTAAATAAGGTAGGAGTGGCCATCACAGTCTTGCATGTTCTTGTTCAAATCATTCCTTTTTCAAGCTATTCGAATGCCGTTATGCCTCTGTTTTTGGAAGACAACGGGACAGGCGTGCCCCATACATATATGCGGTGGTCCGCTCCCTTGGTCGACGCCGCTTTGTCGCGCTCCGCTTTTTTTCCACCTAACGCTCCCTGTCGATTCGCTGCTGAGATCGAGTGAGCCTTGTCACAAGAGACGCGAGAGCTCGAGCCCAGTCAACGCTCCTACTTCGTTGATTGGCCACACGCGGGCACAACCCAGAGCGGGGGCGCTCATGCGCGCTGTGGTCTGAGAACCTCAGTGAGAGACACTGACAAAGACAACCTGCCTAAAGGGACAGCTTGTGGGGAAGGGCTGTCTGCAGAGTCTTCTGTACGCTCATTCAAAACAGAAAACATGTACAACCCAGCTCGTCTTCCCTGACTTGTGATTTGAGAGTCTTCTTCTTTCCGACCACTGGAAATTCTCTTTACAGTTCTTTATTACTACATACCCACTATATTAAATATTTTGGATCGCGTTCGACAGTATAATGGTCTCGTTCCTAAGTGGCCGATTGTAAGACTTAATAGCAGTCTAGAAATAATGAACGCGTGTTCGAAACTCAGGTCCTGTAAACTTGGGTTTGGTTGGCAAGGGTCGCAGTCGACGGCTAATAAGTCAGTACGGACAATCTTTTATCAATTGGCCTTGTCGATACTCTCTATTCCAAACAATTTATTGTCATCACACCTTATATCATTCTCTATTTTATCGATTGCTTAAATCATTTGCATGCTTTACTGCGCGCCATTGCCATAAAACTGTGCTGGCACGACCATAATTTAGCATCTCAGCTGGAGACTGCACTTTAATTTCCTGTAGGCGATATGGAGGCGCACTATCACTGACGCGATGCCTGCTATGGCCAAAAAACAAAATTTATGATCATTCTCAGCAACCCACGACTATTATGCCCTCAAACGGGTCACGCTGGACCAATACTACCACGGGGACCAGGTGGGGATCCAAATGCGTGATTAGGAATGCGCATCCTTCAAAAATAAAAAAACATTTGCGATTGGTGGTTCGCCCACAGTTGGTGATCTAACTCATGAAATGTCAAACGAAATTCCAAGACACGTTTTCATTTTGAAAAGATTGATTAAGTAGGGTTGTAAAAGTAACCACCCTGTATCATAATTCTATAATAATTAAGTTGCCTCAGGATGCTTTCTTCGGGCTGCGTGCAAAAAGTAAACTCTGTAAAAAATGACTACTTATGTAGCAGGAATTTTTCTCATTGATTTTCGATGCCTCTAAATGTCCAATTATATTTCACGGAAAACATGTACAAACATATTCATTCTTTTGGTCATTCGGTAGACAATTACGTCTTATTCTTATTTTATTCTCGAAGGAGGGACATCATTTGATTTTCAAGGAGTTTCCAATTGTGAGATATTTTAATACCTTGAAAAGGCAATTCATAAATCGTCATTTCTCTGCACTTACCAGTGTGGTTTCTAAAGTTAGCAATATGGATCAAATCCACTGCTAAATTTTACGAACCCTATATTGTCTCCTTTTAATACCGCAGAGAAATGTGTGGTTTTCCGTTTGCCGACAATATACAGCTTGTAGTTTGGAAACCTCCAGTGCAGGTGTAACGGCAGGTCGGATTTAAAATTACTCGGGAACTGAAAACGTTTTTAAAAACCGAATTATATCCTTTCTTCGAGTATAAAATTGGAAGAAGGCGTAATTTGCGACCGAATGATTAAAAGAATGAATATTTTTAAGCGTGCTTTCCAAGAAATATGATTAAACTTTTAAGGGCATCGAAAATCAATGAGAAAAATGCATGCTACATTGGTAGTCATTTATTACAGAGTGTCGTTTTCATGCACAGCTCGAAGGAATTCTGTTCGAAAGCCAGCATCCTGGGGTAATTAAATCATTATAGAATTGTGCTGCATGATTATAAGTTTTGCAATCACACTAAATTAATCCTTTTGAAACGAGAAGGCATTTTGAAATTTCGGTTGACATTTCATGAGTTAGCCCACCTACTGTAGTTGCAGGCGCAAGTAGCACCCACTGGGATTAGCGATGATGCGTAAAATCTTGGACAAGACACGTTGTGTACAACCCAGCTCGTCTTCCCTGACTTGTGATTTGAGAATCTTCCTGTTTTCGACCATTAGGAACTCTCGTTACAGTTCTTCATTACTACCTATCCACTGCATCAAATATTTTCGATCGCAGTCGACATTATAACGGTCCCGTACCTAAGTGGTCGATTATAAGACTTAATAGCAATCTACGAATAATGAACGCGTGTTCGAAACTCGGGTCCTGTAATTTTGTGTTCGGTTGGAAAGGGTCACAGCCGACGGCTAATAAGTTAGAAAGGGCCATCTTTTCTCAATTTTCCTTGTCGATACTCTCTATTCTAAACAATTTGTTCTCACCACACCTAATTTCTTTCTCTATTTGATTGAATCCTTTAGTCACTACATGTTTCAATCGACGTCACTGCCATATAACTGTACTGGCATGACGATAATTTGGCACATGTTCTGGATAATGTACTTTAATTTCTTGTAGGCGATATCCAGGTATACTACCACCGACGCGATGCCTGTCATGACCAAAAAAACAAAATTCATAGTCATTCTCAGCAACCCATGACTATTATGCCCTAAAACGGGTCACGCTGGACCAACACTAACACGGGGGCCAGGTAAGGATCCGAATGCATGATTGGGAAAGCGCACCCTCCAAAAATAAGAATATTTAGGATTGGTGGCTCGTCCACAGTTGGTGGGCTAACTCATGAAAGGTCAACCGGAATTCTTAGACGCGTTTTTGTTTCCAAAAGATTAATTAGGCCGGGTTGTAAAAATAATCAGCCTGCCACATAATTGTATAATAATTCACTTACCTCAGGATGCCGGCTTTCGAACGAACCTCGAGGAACCTAGAACGCATTTCGAAATTTCCGTTGACATTTCATGAGTTAATCCATCTACTGTAGTTGCAGGCGCAAGTAGCACCCACTGGGATTAGCGCTGATGCGTAAAAACCTGGACAAGACACGTTGTGTACGAGAGATGTGTACGCTGTCTCATACCCGGTCTTCTTGACTGGGTCATGATACCGAGCCCAGGTGGATGGGGCAGGCAGTAGATGCTACACAAGTCTACTATCTCTAGATAATAATTCCCGCACAAGTCACCTTCCTGGCTGCTGTGGGGCACACTGTCGGTCGAACTGTTGAATGCCTACTAGATCTGACTTCCCATTTTAGGGATACTTGTAGTAAGTCTGTACGTGTCCTCTAACAACTCCGCATATGAAATTATTTTACGGTAAGGGATTTTTCAATGCCCCTCTCGTTGGCTTCTTTAGGACTTTAAACTAACTAAGATAATCGTCATACTAGAATTTGCTTTAACTTTCAATGCTTACCTTTGTCTTATTACTGGGCAGGTCGACTGGACGACTTCAGACGCTGGAGAGAATTGGTCCGCGCTTCCGGAGGCCTGATTTCCACCACCGCCAACAGCAAATGTCACCAAAACGCGTTCCTTCAGACCAAACTCGAAGAACCGTGAGATTTTAGTAATGATTGTCATCCAACAAGGTTGCTCACAGGAACAGCCTTCATTATCCCCAGTTAACCAGAGGTTCAAATGGTACCTACAAACAGTAGGTTTTGCCTGCGCTGCTTGTGGACTATCAGCCTGGATAATATACCCTCGTCTTGACTCCGCTGTACTTTTCCCTAATGTGCTGTTTACTAATAAGATATAAAGTAAAAAAACCTGTAACGCAAACATCTAACATGAGCCGTTGTTTCATCAGAATAGGCGCTCTGCCTAACCCTGCAGTCGCCCACGTATTTTTTTGTCTGTTTCGTCTCTGTCGTTTTGAACGCCGACAACAAGACTGTATCCTGCCTTGTGCGAAAGGGGCTGAACTAAACAGTGTCAGATTCCCCACAACACTCCTCAAGATGACAGGATAGCAGTAAGATGGAAGCCTAAAGTATAGGAGGTCCTTTTAGTAACCACTCGAACATCTATGCAGCGGCAACATCCCGACTGTCTGGGCTTCTTATGCCCGCCTCCTCGATGGCGGCCACTGGTGTACTCAAGTGCATTTGATTCATCTGGTCTTCCTTGTTTTTAATTGGATGTCCCCGCTACGGCAAAGGCGCATCGCATAACATGATGTATTCCTTCCGTTAGGGCGCAAGATCTGAATTTTAGACATTTTCCCGAATTAACTGTGAGAAATCAATTTAATGTGAATTATGTGGCTTTGGAAATGTACAACCACTGTTGGAATAAATGATGTTTGTTAGGATCCCTTGCTTGGAATTTGCCTATAGAGGGAACTTTGTCACCAGATCACATTTTTTGTATCACAGTATTAACTGAGCTCTAATTCCACCAACCTTCCAGTGGAACTTAATAAGCATAGCCTAGCGCAGAATGAGTAACACTCACAACCCTGTACTTTTCGCACCATAACCAAAAACTGACCACATTTTGCCATGTTCGGGGAAGCACCGTACGCGTCCATGAACAAGTTTGTCTCCCCATTTGTGAACCCGCACCAACCGAAACCAGGTCGTCTTTGCAATCGTGGCTGGGCTGTCCGACGATGACGAACATATCAGAAAGAGCACTTGTGTCCTATCCCCGTTAAGACTTGGCATGACTGCCAAACCAACTTTTGATGTCCGTTATATGCGCGAAATTTAAGGACTGAAGTTAAGGCACTATTGAATGCAAGCACAGTAGTATGACATACAAAATTCCCAGGATGCGCCTGTGAAGAGCAGACCTGTCCATAGTGCCTTCATTTAGTCTGACCAGGGAAGTGCACTTAAAACTGCCTGATTCACCTCGATTTGCGTGAGGCAAATTCTGTTTTTTTTACTGGATATATTTCCTTTCGTGAACTTTTATGGGGAACATGACACGCATATGAGGACGAAGAATACTCTCGTCGTTTCTCAAATTTATGATCCATACTGACAGTTTTTGCTGAATTCTCGTGATTTCATGATCAGCATGCTTGAGCTTAATTTATACAACCATGAATAGAAGTCTTGAGAGAAGGAATCGATGTCTGGAAGTCAAGCAATACAATAAATGCATTGCCGACTAGAGCTGGATAGTAGCGTTTGAGCGACGAACAAACAGAACCCATTCCAACGCCCCAAAAGATACAGGTTAATTAAGGACTAAATGCCACAACATTTTACGCCTCAAAATAAGGTCTCCGACAAACCAAAATCCATGGTATATGTACACATACGAAAAATATCTCAACAGTCGGAGACTAGCTCAAACAAATCGGCAACAATTGCCAATTAATAATGAACGATATTCCATTAAATGTTTGTAAAAATAAGTGTGGAAAGCATTATTTCATTGGTCAGAATTGACAGTTTTCTTATGACACATCGAAATGGCAGAAGCTTACGCTTTCGCGTCGGATACGTAATTTCCTTGCGAATAAAATGGCATAGACGAAAAAACTATCGCTAAACATTTCAGGGACTGTTGTTGAATATTCTCATGTGTAGTATACAGTATGGCATATGGGACAAGAGCTTTATTCGCCGGCCGCTTCTGGTTCTTGCTCGGGTACATCATCAAAGGTAATAGCAGACAGGAGTGATTTATGCACATTGGGCTACAGTATTTATAGTATGTATCCACCACGCAGCCGCATACCTATAAATATTGCCGGTTCCCCCCTTCATCGGGAGATTTTTACACTTGGTGTAATGACTGTTCGATGACCGACATTCGCGCCGTCAATTGCTGCAATATCATCACGGCTGTGTTGGTGTTTGGTGTGATGATTGCTCGAACATATGGCTCACCGTCCGTGTCGTTGGGTCGGTCAGCTATCTGATGTTTGATAATGTATATTAAAATTGCATTGCGATACCAAGAATAAGAAGAAAAGGAAACGAAGCAAAAGAAGAAAAAAGCTCTCCAGAGTGTTTTTCCACCGTAAAATTTATTAGAAAAGTGAATTTGGAAAGCAATTTGTGGTCGACCCTATCCAGCGATCAAGAATGGCCGGATTGGTTCAGAAAAGCCGTCCTGCCGATACATATTTATCGTTTCAGACTCCTGTTGGCTCAGGTGTATTATGCATATCGTTGGAGATGTTCTATCACTTCGACATTGACACCTTTTCTGCTAGTTAACATAAATTCTGCAAGCTCAGTGGCTCACGTAGTGGGCGTAAGTTATAGACCACACACAGGACAGGCCATGTTCCGATAAACAACAAAAACTGAAATTCTCCAGACCTCATATAGCAGTTGCCCCATTAAAGGCCACGGCGTGTAAATGATGCTATTATGGTTGAGAGAGTGTTTGTGGCGTCGGCTACTTTTATATGTCCGCCTAACCTAGGTCAAGAATGCTTACGTTCAGATTATATCTGTTGCACTACACTAGACTTAATCCGTCAGCGGTAACTTGGCGCGCGTAGCATCAAGAAGGATATGAACGGCTGTGAATGATGTAACTCACAATTTCCTTGCTGAATCTAATCAGGCGTCTGCACATCAGCGCATCTGACACAGGGTGGAGAAGCTTTGGAATACGAACATTCACAGTGCAGAGGAATGGGCTTGCGTCACTGGGGGTTTTGATACGAAGGCAATAAGCGGTACAATGGTGGCGGTTGGCAACAGCCCCCAGGTTGACTCCAGAAATAGGTGAGCTGATTGATGTATGCCGCTGCACAGACAGGTTTGGGGGCCGCGCGTATCGACTTTGGGGGACTTTGTTGGAAATGATGTAAAGGGTGGATGCAGTGATGTGTGCAACAGACGCAGGGTCAGCTGACGATGACTCGCCAAATTATGCCGGTGGGATGTGTGGCAAAGGCCTTCCTGATGCAGTTCATAACAACGAATGTTGAGCCAGCTAATTCCGTCAGCGAGAGGGTTTATTGTTGCATGGACTCAAAAGTTGAAAATACTGCAATTTCGAATAGCTTGACTTTTTTTAAATATAAAGAAGTACGTTGTGGGCTCGAGAATGGATCAAAAGTGATGGTTGCAGCGAGAATAGGTGAAGCAGAATTTCACACGGGTTAGGGAGGTGTTCTGAGATACCATTCTCACGACTGCACTGCACGGTTTAGCGCGAGTGTCAGTTAGATGCGCGTAGATTTAGAACGGTGGCATGACAACTACGCCCCCCCTATTTTGGCAACATCAACGACAACGACAAGGGCAAGGCAAAGTCGATTGAAAGCTTTCATGCCGGATGAA
The DNA here is from genome assembly GCA_902702965.1 of Spirometra erinaceieuropaei. NCBI lineage: Eukaryota > Metazoa > Platyhelminthes > Cestoda > Diphyllobothriidea > Diphyllobothriidae > Spirometra > Spirometra erinaceieuropaei. The sequence goes on from CACRXP010000084.1 coordinate 812,134, forward strand.
CCCAGCAAAGTACAGTGCGTGACCGATCTCATGAAATGCTGGCCAAAATTCTGAAATACGTTCTCGATTAGGAAGGATTAACAAGGTGGCGTTGTAGCATTAATTATCCTGTAGCATAATGCTATGGAATTTCGGACTTGTCAGGATGTTGGCTTTTGAATGCACGTCTTTCTGACCTCCACAGAAACCCTACTCGGCAAAACATGACTACTTAGGTAGCATGTATTTTTCATATTGATTCTCGATGGGCGTACAAATTCGAATATATTTTATCGAAACCATGCACAAAATATGGTTTTTTTACTTGTTTGGTAGAAGACCACATTATATTCACATTTTATACTCAAATAAAAGGTATATTTAGGTTTTAAAAAAGTTCCCCAATTCCTGAATAATTTTGAGTTTGGTCAGCCTTTGCATTAGCGTTTAGCGATTTCAGTCCACAAGTTGCATTCGTTCCGCGTAAGGAGAATCATACATTCCTTTATGCCTTTAAGAAGAGACTATAAAGAGTTCAAAAATTTTGCAGTGGATACGGGCTGTGTTGTGCATTTCATGAGGAACATTGGTAAATAGACACGTGCGATGCTGTATGTATGGACATCGCACGGTCTTAAAAACTTCATAATTAGAAACTTTTTAAAACCAAAAGATAACCTTCCTAGGACATAAAATATAAAGACTGTGATTTTCTACCAAACGTGTAGAAGAATGCATATTTTGTGCATGTTTTTCATAAAATATATTCGAATTCGTACGACCATTGAAAATCAATATGAAAAATACATGCTACCTAAGTAGTCATGCCAGACGAACCCAGAAATCTATGACTGTGATCTGATGACAGCGGTAACAGACTCTACGTACCTGTGTGTGCACGCTGAAATCGGTTGATTTACAGTTTTTTGGGGAAGCTGGGACGGGGAGAACTTAATTTGCCTTAGGAACTCTCTCGATGGGTTTAAGTGACTTTGAGTGCTTCAACGAAGGTGACCCGGTGCAGTGACCACGATCGGTGGGAATGCCTTCAAATTCATTCGAGAGAGAGAAAGATGGAGAGAGACTTTCACTTACAAATTCTCCATTGCACGTCATATTAGTGTGGTTTTTGATATGCGTATCTTTCACCTGCTAACCACTCAGTATTGATGTCTCTTAGGAACTATAAATGCAGTCAGTGAAACCCGACTCGCCGAGATAGGACTGTCGGAATCCATTTATAGACTACTTAAATAACTTTGGTGACTTGTAGAGTCTAAGCGGTGAGAGTACTCAGAACGCTACAATCATCAGGCTATACGCCGAACTGCAGGGAAATACATAAGTCACCACAATAAAATTAGCGCCTCTGGAACCGCTCGACGAAAGGGTGAATGACCTTGAGACCTGTATCAGATTTGGTGGATTCCGGACGTCGCAGTAGGTTGGGCGAGTAACTTGACCCAAATGTGATTAAACTCGCGTCGCTCGTCGGCTAGAGCCTTGGCTGTACTAAAGTCTCCTCTTACTGTGTGGGCTCGAATCCTACCGAGGCACCGAGTTTTACACAGTTGGTTCAAAACGAATTATTTAAAATCTGCCGTAACACCTATGAAGACAGCGAAATTTTGAGCGACGACAACAGTCCTGGAAAGGTATCAGAGCGACCCTTGCTGTTTTGCTGTCTTGAAACATGTCTCGCTGGAGTGAACCAGACATGAGCGTAATCGCAATGCGCAGTCGGGTAAATGCTATTAGTGTCATAGGACACTAGCATCTGCACACAATAATACTCAGGTGTGTAAAGTAGGTAGAATAACTCATGAAATGTCAACCGAAATTACGAAATGCGTTCTAGTTTCGAAAAGATTAATTAAGTATAGTTGTAAAAATAATCATCATCCAGCATAATTCTATAATAATTCAGTTACCCCAGGATGTCGGCTTTCCAGCAAACGTCTTTTCGACTGCATACAAAAACCACACTCTCTGGAAAATGACTACCTAAGTGGCATGCATTTTCCTCATTGATTTTCCATGTCACTAAAAATTCAATTATGGTTCATGGAAAGCATGCTCAAAATTCATTCTTTTCCCATTTGGTAGAAAATTACGTCTTCCTCCAATCTTATACCCAAAAGAAGGGTAATATTCGGTTTTCAAAAACTTTTCTAGTTCCCGAACTATTTTGAACAGGAACTGACGTTACATTTGCATTCAGATGTTTCTAAACTGCAAGCTGTGTATTTTCCGCGTACGGAGAACGACACATTTCTTAAAGGTATTAAGGGGAGACCAGATGAGGTTCATAAAATGTAGCAGTGGATTTGATCCATATTGCAAACTTCACAAACTTTATAATGGTCCAGTTACTTTTAGGGTTACTTCTTTCGAACGAACTTATTTCCGACTGCATGCAAGAACTACACTCGGCAAATAATGATTACATAAGTAGCATGCTATCTTTTCTCATTGATTTTCGATGGCCTTACATTTTCAATTATATTTCATGAAAAAAATGCATAAAACTTCCACTCTTTTATTTATTCGGCAGAAACGTACGTCCTCTTTTAATTTTATACTCGAAGGAAGATTATAATTCGGTTTAAAAAGTTTATAATGGTGGGTCTTTTTAATACCGTGAAATGGTCGTTAATGAAACGTCATCCATTGACCAATGTGGCTTGTAAAGTTAACAATATTGCTCAAGTCCAGTGCCAAATTTTATGAACCCCATATGGTCTACTGTTAATACCCTAGAAAAACGTATGGTTGGCTGTACACGGAAAATATACTATTTGTAGTTTTGAAACCCCTGAATGCTAGTATAACAGAAGGTCGGATTCAGAATTATTCGGGAATTAGAAAAGTTTTTTTTTACAACGGAATTATACTCTTTCTTCGAGAATAAAATTAGAAGAAGACGCGATTTCCTACTGAATAAGTGAAAGAATGAATATTTGTATGCGTTTTTTCCACGAAATATAATTTAATTTTTAAGGGCATCGAAAATTAACGGGAAAATTGCATGCTGCATAAGTAGTCCTTTTTTCCGAGTGTAGTTCTTGAATGCAGTCGGAAAGAAGTTCATTCGAAAACCGGCACCCTGATGTAACTGGATCATTATAGAATTATGCTGCATGTTGATAAGTTTTATAACACTACTTTATTAATCTTTTCGAAACGAGAACGCATTTCGAGATTTCGGTTGAAATTTCATGAGTTAGCCCACCTACTATATGTATCAGCCATTGGCCTACATCAGGTCACGTAGTAGATGAGGAGGACCAACACGCGGCGAAATCAGGATACTGCAGGAGTTATTTGGAGATGCGAGTCCATAACGATCGCCATACATAGAGAGTGTGGTAGTACACCTAGGCGCAAACGCACGCCGCGATAGCTATGTGTGCCGACCCCGCCTCCGACATTCCGGACTCCTTCATGGAACCGGGCTTAGGTGTATGAGGGGAGCGGGAGTGCGGTATATACGGAGGCACCTACCAACCAAATTAATTATTCATTCTGACATATGAATTGTCATCACAACTTTGAGTCTGTAAATGCACCAGCCTGGACCATCAAGACTTGTATGCTCTCTGTTATTTTTTGAAATTAAATGTTCATGACCTTCTAGCTCACAGATTTGGCACATTTCAAATTTTTATTCACTCATTTGCAACTAATCTCTCTTTATTCCGCCCTGGGATGAAGTTTTGTGTTCAGCTGAGGTGACTGTGAACGCAGCCCAGTCCATGTGACAATAACACCGACCCTTCGTGACACTAAGAATCGTCTAGACTGAGCGTTACGATTAGCTCCATACCGGTCGTCAGGTGTGCCTCATTCAATTGGCCCTGCGATACCGTTGGCTACGCAGTAGATTTCTGTAGACGAAACACATCTCGCCAATTTATAAACTTATGTACGCTGGCCTTCAAACCTCAAGCATCCTCCATAATCTGGTTCTTTGACTTCCGATTCCGAAATATTGTTATGCCAGTCCTCGCAATCGCCAGGTAAATTAGGATCGTAAGGACGACTTTTATTCATGCCCACGTGTGCCATCAGTACCTTTGAAACACTACTTTAATTCTCTAATATTAGCTTCCGTCGCCTTGACTTGCCGAAGGCACCCAGCTCCCACATTAAACGTGAGGTTTTCGATCCGAGGGTGGTTTGCAGCGTGTTGTTATTCTGGAGATTGTGCCAAACACCCTCGTATTAGAGTTCTTTTTTAGATGCGGCATGCCTATGTAACTTTTAGCTACATATCGCCTAGTCCTTCTCCACCGGGGCATGTATCGTAATAAAGTTCTGTTCCTGATGATTTATTGTTGTTTGGCCTCTGTAAAAGGAAAAATAAATCTCAGTTCGAGCAAAGAAATGCAACGGGTGCAGCTTCAGTAACACCCATGTGCAGATATTTCCCGTCCTTCCTGCTACCTCTCGCCCCCACCTCCTCCTCCTCCTCCTCCTTCTCCTTCTCCTGCCCCTCTTTTCTTCTTCTTCTTCTTCTCTTCCTCCTCGTCCTCGTCCTCGTCCTCGTCCTCCTCCTCCTCCTCCTCGTCCTCGTCCTCGTCCTCCTCGTCCTCCTCCTCCTCCTCCTCCTCATCCTCCTCCTCCTCCTCCTCCTCCCTTCCCGCTTCGTTCCTACTCCTCTTTCTGATTTTTTGTCTAATGGCTTTTAAACGTGGACCACGATGTCAACCCAGGAGTTATTTTCAAGTGACCAACAATGCTATAAAATCTAAACCTCTGAAAAGACGTGATATAGGGAAACGGTCCCTCAGTCAACTTGAAATACCGACGTGGGACTGTTATAAAGATGGCAGAAGTAAATGGGCCTGAACGGAGAATGCTGATTAATATCTAATCGTTTGCTTGGTACATGAAGAATACGGGATATCGACCACCTCATGCGACGACATCTACCAAGAACCCCAAAGATCTGGCGCGGACTTGCGCAGCCTCAGTCACACACACTCTCCCTCTCCTCATCCACATGGATGCGAGGAAAGTGCGATACCAAGACAACCGGAGGTGGGAAAGAACGCAGTGGCTGAAGGAGTCTACGGTATAAACAGACTGGGGGACTCACCGTAGCCCGACAAATACATGCCATGAGTCAGTTTGCCTCATCTTTTGGTCTACTGCATTTGTATCATAGTCTGTGCCCGGGGAGCCAGGGTATAGCGGACACTACGATAGACAGGCGTCCTCGTGACTGTGCATACCGAATCGCTCCTCAAGCGGACCACGCGGTAGATGCGCTGGACTAACACGGAGGCCGCATCGAATTCTGGCAGGCGTTGTCGGCAATGCGCGCGCATAACAAGTGTCAACATTCGGGGTACAGTGGCATGTCCAGCTGCAAGCTTACGCCGTGCCAATTGAGATCCCTGCCACCTCCCCATATTTGGTATTACAGAAAATCTTGATCATGCTTGTCGTGGTATGGAAGGTGCGGGGGTGCGCCTAGGTGCAGCTTTTCATCCTGCCAGCCATCCGAAGCCTTCCTCGCCTCTGGTCTCCTTGAGTTGGTCATGACGTGGCCAGAGAAGGAGAGGGGAGAGTGAGGTAGGCGTTGCGAAAGTCCCACATCATTAAAAATGGATTCGTGCGCAATTCACCGTCCCTGCTCTCATCCTGCTGTAGAGTACGTGGCAGAGGGCATCAGAATCGACGACCGAACTGTCGTACATACTGAATAAGGTGCCCAAATGGCTGTATGTCATGGTCAGATAGGGGACACTTCCATCGTCGGTAGAATGCACTGTCTCGGTGGCTTGAAGCTGCGATTCGCTACTGGTCAGGATCATCGACAACGCAAAGTATAAATAATCCCCCCGGGATTAACATTAGCCATCACTAAATTCCTGTAGTCCTTTACTTCGGTAGGTGGACTGCTGGAACTAGGCTTATTTCAACCTGCTTGAGCCTAACTCTGCGGTTGACTGATAGCTCACTATCTATCGAAATATTCTTCAGGTCTTCAGGTACAATGACTGAAGACGTGTTTGTTGTAGCAGTACTGAACTCCAAGGGAGGGTGACGAAGAAGACGTCTAAATCACCTAAGCCGTATCATCTTGCTGACTAGGGAGACCCTCTAGTTGTTGCCACAGGGAGGACATAGTGGGATCGAAGGGCGAGGTTAGAGCACTTGATTTGATAGTCAGCAGTTTGTGAAAAACCCAAAAATATCAACCCTCTCAGACAAAGACAGCGCATCATTCAAAACTTGTCATAAATAGGGGTGATACACGCCGCTGTGACGTCGCGAAGGATTAATGGACATCTTTGGAGGACCTACGAAAATCCCGCCATAGAATCGACCAGGGCGTCGAAGTTACATCTGTTCTACCTGTTTAAGTGACTACTAGCCCCGATCTGCTTGAGTTTGTACCTCTCTTAACAGATGGACATTAGTAAAAATGGATGTCTTCAACCGTTCGGGCATTCTTTTTGCAAATATTCCGGTTCTCACAGTACTGGCGAGCCCTTCAACTGATTTCACATACCCATACACGTGAGACGACGCAGTTCTGGTCCTGAATTGCAGTCCGATTGATCCATTTCTTTAAGCCATCGTTCATGTGTAGTTGACTGCGCCACAACCGCCAACGGGATCTTTGAAGATTCAAAAAATGGCATAGGTGAAACAGGTATTCGACAGGTTGCAAACGGATTGGTGGAGGCTGTCGGACCATATCACATGTAGCTCCCCTGACACTTGCACGGTAAACGATAGATCGGAGCTTTCCTTCCTTCTAAGTCAGTGTCTTGCTGGGTTGCCATGACTCCCATGGAATAACGTCTAAACTCCGGCCAGGTAACTTGAGACTTCTGTGCCAGGGAAGTGTCAGTCCTCGTATTTCCGTTCCATATACATTTTTAAAAAGAGCAATGGCTCACAATTTACTGAGGTTCGGCGGATTATTCACCTCGAATGACGACGCGTGAGTTATTAGTGTTGCGGAAATTCCTATTGGAAAATTCCGAAGGCAGTTTGGCGAGCATACGTCCGCTTTCGGTAGATTCTCTTCAGGCCTGCACATTCAAATGCCTATTGAAGTAATGAATTAAAAGATACGGACAAGTAGGTAGTTATGCCGTAAATCGGGCTTGGGGAGTGGATGGGAGGGGAAGTGTAAAGCACCAAAATTCCAGCCAGCGCCAGTGAGAAGGTGGGTGCCGGGGACGGTAATTATATATGGGTGGCTGGTTTGGTGGTTTTGACGCATGGCAACTGTGGGACCTTTATGAAGAGCTTTTGTACGCCTAGAACCGGTCCGCGTAGCCTGATTGCAGCCGCCTCCACCGTACCCAACAGGCGCTGTTCAAGTAGTTTTGGATAACTTGACGGGACATTGTGAATCACTGTGAAGGCCTCTCTGGCGTCTACACGGTGCTCTGTGTCTACCATGTGGGCGAGGATAAAGCTGATGATGCTCTTTATTTGACCATTTCTTAACCATGCTTGACGATGTTCTTTTATTCTTTTGGACAAACGCCAGCTCGTGCGACCAATATCATCTGCCCCACGGGAGCAGGTGATAGCGTAAATACACATAGAAGTGGTCTGCGTTGGCAGTTTGTCCTTGCCCTCTCCGTTTAGGATGGAATTAGTGGAGAGAGTACATGTGTGTCAGCTGCTGGAAAGATCTGTGATACAGCTCGAGTTAGGCGTCTTCTTAAGAGTTCACTTGGCGCGTCCCCTTGAAATAGGATCATGATTAAGAGCCTTTTTTTTCCTACCGTTAGCATCGGGGGCTTTGGTGGTCTTTCGACGATCATCTAGCAATTAATCTATCAAGATACCCATCCTGGCGGAGAAAGCTTTCGATGATCTTAAGCTCTTCCTCAGCAGTATCAGCTGAGCAGATCCTTCTCACTCTTTAGCGGATTAAATTACGTTTAACGTTTAACGGTGGGAAATTCCTAAATTGGGTTATTGTCCGGACAACATTTTCTTACGATTGACGCTAGGTCTAATGCTGCCGTCAGGTCTTCTACTCAGAGGCACATCCAGAAAGCGACGTGAACCGGACTGTCCTTCTCCCAGAGTGAATTTGTTTTATGGGTGTTCCTGATTTATATCATTCAGTAGAATTAAAATGTCACTTTTTTCGGTTCACTTGCGAATATATCATCCAAGTACAGCCCATAGTATCTGAGACCTTAGCTGGAAAGCTAATAGCCCGCCTATGAAAAAATTTGGTCAAAAGCGGGTCAAGGGGCGAGCTCATAGCTATACCGTCCATCTGTCTTTATAGATTGTTGTCAAATAGGAACTGCGAACTGGTCCTATGCGCACAGAAACTCTTCATACAGGTCCCACAGTTGCCATGGGTCAAAACCACCAAGCCAGCCACCCACATATAATTACCTTCTCTGCGGCCCAACTTCTCACTTGCGCTGACTGAAATTTTAGTGTTTCGCCCTCCCGTTTCCCTTCCCAAACCCAAGCTACGACAGAATTAACTACTCGCCCGTATCTTTTAATTCATTACTTCAATAACCATTTAGATATAGGAACCTGAAGTTAATGCTGTATTGAAATAAATTGAGGCGTGGTACTCAGAGACGCAGCACCTAGGTTCACTGATCTTGTCTTGCTTTATTTGTTCTGTTGTAAGTATTCGAAACAGTCGATAGACAAGTGTGGGCAGAATGGTATTACCGACAAAGACAAGGAAGACTGGAATGGCCATTTCTGGCTTATTAGCCGTCGTCAGCCAGCCATACCCAAGCCCGAAGTGCGGAACACCCGAGCCTCGAACTCGCGACCTGTGGATCTGAAACCATGAGATAGCTGAAGCCAACTATCATGCGATAATGTACAGTTATGATTGCGGATATTGAACCCTGTTTTCCAGTTGACGAAGGAAGCGATCGTTGACATGTAAACAAAACAAGTTGTGAACTGGGTTATTTAACAAAAACCCTCCTCCAAAAAGCGCGTCCTTTTTAAATTTTCAATAAAAGAAATCGCGTGAATTTCTTAGCAATCCACTAGCTGCTCATCGTACCACGCGTTTTTCAAAATTTCCGAGGAGGGAACCTTTGTGGCCGGAAAAAAATTACGCAACACCTTTCAGATTTTGTCAGCGGCACATACGTCATTGCGCAAGTAAACTACGTGAAAGTTGTGCATGTGCCAAGTTTATTCTGATCACAGCCTGCCTAGTGGTATCGGCTAGAAAACTCGGCGAGGCTCACGTTATAGTACATAGTCCTTTCTTCTGATTGGTGGTATGCGTAACCACTCGTGTTTCAGTGTCTTACTCATTGGCTGAGGGGAGGGTGCTATTGCTACAACCGAACTGGCCATAGCATTGTATATGTTCAGAGCTGGCGTGGCGTGTGTTGTTGCAGTTGGTAAAGCAAACCAATTTTGATCCGTCATGGATGAGGTTGAGAGTGTCTGTGCAGAATGCAGAAAGCCGTGAGTTTTCATCGCTTTTTGTCCGTATTTAGTCATTCCAATGAGCGTTAATCTTTCACGCTTTATCTTACCATAACGCTTTCCTTACGACAGGTTGCTCGAGAAAATAAGCCTTAAATTAATACTCATAGGTGCCCTGACTTATTCATTAATACGTTTTCTCAAAAAGCGGTTGTAATGCTGCATCTAAAAGACGCAACGCGAACTTCTACTTTATACTGCGGTTCATTTGGAACTCAGCGACAGCTTCCTTTACTCATATCGCGAAGTCAACTCAGATGAAGGCGTCTGACGGAATCTACAGTCAAACAAGACGTTTATTTTTCAACTCTAGAGGCCAACGCAGCGAGTGAGGGGCGTTTCATAATAGATGATTCATGAGTCAGAGGATCGTTCTCAGATGGCACGCGCATGGGCAGCATACACAAACCCAGTGGATGTGCGCATGGGCTGGTAGCAGTCCGGTCTCATCATGTGTTAATCCTTAACCCGGCTTCTTTGCGGGAAAAAGTACGCCAGCGTCCTTTCGCTCTGATGTTCCAGCATTGTGTCCACGTAGGTGACTAGCAACGGTATTTTAACCAGGAACCACCATCCTTATCTCATTTATTGAGAGATTTGAGAGGGGAATTAGCTTTATTTTGAAATCTTAGGTTCAGAGTTTTCAGCAAAAATTGGCTCCATTCACTGTGGCAGTAAATAAGTTAAGAGATTATTCGACAGTCAAAGAAACGATTATTATGGGGATAGTTCAAGTCTTAGCTTCGGTATTTCTGTCTCTTCGCACGTCAGATAGCGCGCCAGGAATGGCAATACAGAGGCTCGATAAGCCGATGTGCGACAGGGTATAAGACGGAAGTTGCGGCGCATCAGGCGTGAAGACTTCGCAGACATAAGATCGGAATGTAGGGGGTGGGCAACGTCATCTAGAATTCGACCAGCAAATTGCTTGACCGCATTGAAGTGTCGTTGTAAGATAGTGTCAATTAAATAAAGATTAGAAACACCAGCAGCAGAAGAGAGCATGCGGAGGACTCGTTTCAAAATTAAAAGGTCCTTTTTTAGCAAAGCAGGAAAAATGACAGGAGAACAGTATAGGATAAGAGGAAGAATGCAGACATCAATGAATCGCCAGACTAAGGGTTGAGGTGTGGGGTAGGAACGCAAACGACGTATGTAGTAAAGAAGTTTACGAACTTTAATAAATAGGGACCCAATATGGAGGGAAAATGAAAGATTTGAGGACAAAGTAACGCCGAGGTACCTGAAAGAGGATACTTCGTGAGGAAGAATGTCAGAGGAATCAGGATTAGGAGAGGGCCGCAGTCGAAAAATACACTGAACGGATTTTCGGTTGTTAATTAGGAAACCATTTTCCTCCGACCACGCTAGGACATGGTTTAGGCCATCCTTTAGAGACCGGAAGTGTGTCTGACTTTTGGGAGGGTCTCCAAAAACCACATCATCAGCAAACATGACCAGAAGACAGTCATTAGGGGACCTTAGATCGTCAGTGTGGAGGAAGAAAAGGTGAGGGGATAGAATGGAACCTTGAAGAACACCGCAGTCATTGGGAAGGGTCGAAGATTTCCGCTTGCCAGATTGGACAAATTGAGTGCGGAAGGTAAAATAATCTCTAAGCCAAGAGACGACCCAGCCTGGAGAGCCGCATGCGGAGGTTTTGGTAAGGAGAAGAGGGCGCTGGACAGTATTGAAGGCGGAGGTCTAATCAAGAAAAGCGCACGCATACTCGCGGCAACCCTTGTCTAATGCTTTTAGAGCAGAGTGAACCACAAGAGCAAAAGCATCTAAAGTACTCCGTTTGGCTTTATATGCAAATTGCATGGGGTCGGAAAAACTGGAAGAAAAAGGCTTTATGATATCTAGGTCAACTCTTTCAGCAAGCTTTAATATTGTAGAGGAGCAGGCAATTGGACGAAAAGATTAAGGACCAAAGTTAGCGGGCATTTTAGGGATGGGAGTGATTCTCACTGTACCCCAGGCGTCGGGAATCTTGGACTCCATGAAAGACATATTGATTAGGTGCGTTAAAATAGGGGCTATCTGAGAACTGCAAGATTTAAGAAAAAAAGGCAAGACACCAACCAGTCCGGCAGCTGTTGATCCACGGACATTTTTAAGGTGTTTCGCTACTGTTGCCAAAGACACGGGTTGGAATGTGCAGGACTCCATGAAATGGCTACTTCTGTAGGACAAAATCCGCTAATCACAGTTACCTTCTCCCGTTCATGGAGACTTTAGTTGTCCGTTAAAGTTGTGCTTGACTGTAGGAAACAGACAGATTCATTCTCTCCAGGTTCATACGGAGGCGTCTTTCCAACCCAACTACACGCCAGCAGAGAGGCCGACGCGTGGTCTATTAGTCCTTGAACTTCGGAAGAGAACATGGTTTAGTTTTGAAGAAGGAAAGGCGATCGTTGGGACAAGAGCTCTACTAGCCTGACGTTTCGGATTCCTGCTCGAACCCACCCTCAGAGACAAAAGCAGATACGATCGGTTCATGGACAAGGGGCTGCAGTATTTATAAGATGCAGTCGCCATGCTATCGCATACCTATGAACATTCACGGCTCTCCCCTCCATCCGGGAACGTCGCACTTGTTGTGCTGATTGTTTGATGGCCGACATTCGCGTCGTTAATTGCTGCAATTTCATCACGTGCGTTGGGTGTTGGTGTGATGATTGCTCGACCATCTGATCCACCGACCCTGGAGTTGGGAAAAGTGTTCACTTGTGCGCTCCTTGCGTGGCTAATTACTCCGCCTGGGCGAAGCCTCAGCACCGAGTATGGAAGGGGAATGTCATTGCACTTGTTAAACGTCAGGCTAATAAAGCTCTTGTCCCAGCGATCGTGTCTCCTTTTTAAAGACTACTTCCTGGGACTTGTCTCTTCTGTTCTATTGGCAAGATTTAGTAATCAACAACAAACATGGGAGGCCGCCCATGCCGTTCTTCTTTTGGACGAGTTCGATTTGAATGTCTGCGAGGCTGACACGTTAGACGAAGGTTTGAGCCGCATCGAAAACACCACCTGAAATCATTTGCAGCAATACGCAGAGCATGTATCAAAGATCGAAAGGCCACAGGTCCATCTCAGATATATACATTCAGTCATTATCTCGTTTGCAGAATACCGGTTGTCCAAACGTGTGGATTATTACTATCAAAAAACAGGCAACTTTGGATTCACTTGTGAAGCTATCTGTTTAACTATTAAAGTGCGGGGTTTACCAAGCCTCGACGTCTTTTGGGCCTTTCGATCGCCGCGATATGACCCAGCGGACAATGCTCCTCTGCTAGATAAGCTTACCATGCGGCAGGATATCCTGATCGTATGTGACGTTGATGCACGTCCGGCTCAAGACTGGCTTTCAGCAGTCGCCTCCTGAGAAAGACGCTCGCGTTGCTGCTGAACATTCACCTCGCGTCGCCAAATAGAGAGCACGAAAGATAACAAGCCAGCTGCCTTTACCTTGTCCGCATGAAATTGCAGGAGAACTTTAATGAAATGATATGTCTACCCCCCCCCCCCCCTCGGTCAAAGTGACCACTTCGGTCTGTTGAAGGAAGGCGGAGATTTAGACCACATTAAGGCTGACATTATAGTCACTGTGTGGCAATCCGCATTCTCCGCAAATGTAGTCGAGGACAGAGACCGGTTCTATAAAGCACTGCACAGGCTCCTCACAAACCACAGCCCGCTTCCACGAACAAGGTTCGTAAACGGACCTCGGTGGCTGGAACAGTCTTTGCATTGGCGAAGCGAACTAAAGGCGGGGCTTTGAAAATGTATCCCACTGGCTGAATTCACGTATACATGCATAAGTATGCAATTCAGAGAAATCTAGTCAATGGTCTGGACGGTGCAGCGAATATCCCGAATTTATGATAGTTTATATTTGGGTTGGCACGCGAAGCAGAGATCCCATACTTCTGCTGAAGACCGCTGACGGCACAGATCTCTTTCAAAATGGGGCGACAGCTAATCAATGACATTCTATCGTTACTAGTCGCTTTGCGACTGTCGGAGGGAATCTAGATCGAGACTTATTGGCAGAACGGGGCGGGTGTGTCCCGTCCCGGCCGTGACACTATTCGTAACTCCTATCACGCATAAGAAACTTTTTTGCTTCGTGAAGCCAGTGGAAAGGTGTACACCTATTCCTCATTGAATAAATATCCGATCTGCAGCGACTGATGCGGCGACGCACTGAAGAACTTCGGCTTGATTAAATGCCTATGACCAATCTCGTAGAACCCAGTGGTGGAACAGTTGCGTCAGGTGCGTCTATGCGCATGTTTGTGTTTCTGGTCTCAGCTGGTGGTGGGAGTTATGGTTGATTACATGAAGGCAGACAAGTCCGAAGGAGTTCTGTATTACTTTGCTCCAGAATCTGTCCTCTCCCGTCTGATATAAATATATATGCAATGAATAATTTCCAAAATTATTCGCTTTATAATTATCTGGAGTCATATATCAGAAACCACAAAGGAGACGTTGGGGGACCATTGACGAGCCGAGCCCCTCGCAGCTGTGTCACGCAGCGGCAGAATATCGGTGAAACACGTGCCTTAACTTTTAACTAGTGCCTATGTCGGGATTATGGTATACTATATTTGATAAATAAATTTTATACTGCTGGCAGTACTAATCGTATGTAGAATAGGCATTACGCGGTTATTCCAGAGTAGTCGATGTTCTTCGACTCACATTTTCATCAAGATTTCGGTTCTGACCCCAAAATGTCATGTCTCGAATACTTAATTCCATGTGCTGCACCGGGAAATTTCTGGACAATCATTATAAATATAATGGTAGATGAGCGCTCTGCGATCATGTTTGAAACCCAAGATGCAACGTGCCGTAAGCCGGTCGGTGGTCAAAACATGGGGTTCGGGATGACCGGTTGATGACAGCTAACAAGCCAGAAATGGCCATTCCAGTCTCCCTTTTCTTTCTCGGTAATACCATACTGCCTATATCATGCGCCGCTGTGCGGCTGTTAGTTGGGCTCGAGAGAGAAATCTAAGGCACAAAGGAACGAGTTAGTTTCGTACGAACGATCGGTGAGCGCTCCTACTATTGCATGTTCTTGATCGAAACCGACAGGGCGACGGGCTCGTGGCCCAGCGGTTAGGGTCGTGGACTTCTGACTAACAGGTGGCGAGATCGAGCCTTGGGTGTTCTACACTTCGGGGTTGGGTATGACCGGCTGACGACGGCTAATAATCCAGAGATGGTCATTCCAGTCTCCCATGTCTTTGTCGCTAATAAAATACTGCCTATATATGTATCGCGTTCATCATTTCCCGAAGAGGATGAAGAAGAAGAAGAGACGGCGATTCATAGGCCTTATTGTACTCGGACTGACTTTCTGAAACTGCTTCGATTCCGTCATCAGAGTAGCGTGACTTTCGTTCCTGCCGGTCTTGATTTGTTTAAACTTGACGTTTATCTCGTATTATAGACGTGCTCGATGCACGAACTACCTGTATAGCGCTGAATGGCTTGGACCTCCACGGGGCTGACCGCTGACAGGCTTGCATGACCTTTGTGCCCTTTGTGGTCGGCGTAAATTTTGTCAAATGAACGTGCCGCTTGGCCTCCCCCACGTCAGCGGTTGGCTGATCGGTCGTTGCTGTTCACGTGACCGCATCGGTGAGGCAGTGTTCTGCTTTGGTCACATGACCTCTGGCCCCCAACTTCACTTTTTGGACTGAGCGACGACTCTCGTTCCCGCGCGCTCGCTTGTCTTACTATTCCAGCCCGGACTGATCCGAGCCTTGTACACAGCGCCTGGTAGGCGGGATGTAGATCTATAGCTCAGTTGACTGTGCCAGTCGAGGACCAACGTTCGAGCACCAGTCTGGACATCTTCTCATTGGATTGCACAACCGCCCTAGATTTCTCAAAGGCGAAATTTTGGTTCAGTTTTCGTATGTGGGAGATGATGAACGCTATACAATGTCTGAACGTCGAATGTTTACGCATGTATATATACATATATTGGAACGCAGGAATCCCAAGAAAGGAACTAATGGTCTTCTTTAATGTCGTTTCATAATTCACATCCACACCACTAGATTTCCCAAGCCAATGCACGGATGAACTCCTAAAATCCTATTACACGGATGTTCCAGCAGCAGCCTTACTTGTATTCATGGACCTTTGTTTAGAAAACAATTTTTCGTTCGATTACCAATATTGTCAGCAATTAAAAGGTGCTCCAATGGGAGCACCTATATCTGGCTTTTTTGCCGAGGTGACAATGCAGAAATTGGAATCGATAGCTCTTCCCTTAGTTAAACCTAAGTTATGGGCACGATACGAAGACGACACGTTTGTCGTCGCTAAAAAGGATCAACTAGACATGCTTCAAAGCACAATCACTTTAACCATTCCAGGAATTAAATTAACTGTCGAAAAAGAAGTTAACAATAAACACCCATTTTAGATATTCACGTAAAGCGTAAGACTGAAGGAACATTACAAACGCCCCTTTACGCAAAGCAACATATGTGGAAATAATTCTACACTATGAGAGCAACAGTGTAATCTCTCACAAGCGGAGTACTGTCAAAAGTCTGATAAATCGAGCAAAAACACATTGCTTTGATAAAGAAAGCTACCAAGTTAAACTCCACTATCTGTTTGGATTATTTTCCCAGAACGGTCACCCTAGAGACTTCGTACGTCGACGCATGAGACAACAAGAGATAAAAACAAAGGACCTAGATAGCTCCATTCAAGCGCCGAAAGCAAACACTTGGCGAATCCTTCGTTACTTCAGGAATGTGTCTGAACTTGCCGAAAGACACTTGGGGAAACACCGGATAAAAGGTACGCACAAGCTGACGACTACTTTAAGCACCTAGCTTCTACATCCTAAGGATAGGGTTGACTATTTCGATATGCATTAGTGCCAGTTTTCAATCGACCGCAAAGACAAGCTTTCTGTGGTTTATGGCCACATCAAACAGAATAACCCCAACTTCGCCTTTTAGAAAACAAGAGTGATCGGCCGGGCCAACGATAAGATGGCCAGATTGATGCCCAAAAGTTGGTCCTTGACTGTCACACATAACAGAGGTGTAAATCTGTATATCGCCGACTAGGCGCTATGCACAAAGCTCGAGTTAGTACGGACAAGGCCATCAGGGTAGTCTAGCAAAGCCACTCATGGCCGACAGCTAATGCCACCGGAATATAGGGAAGAGGTCGGTCAGAGGTCATGTGACCAGAACGGGACACCACTTCATCGCTGCGCCCACGAGACTGAGAGCAACTCACACGAGCCCTAAAAACTGATCAGTCGGTTGGGTGACGAGGGGGAGGCATACAAGCATGCTGGCTATCCAACAGTTGCGAGGGTCGCAAAGGGGTCAAAGGTGGCATGATAACACCGATGGTCAATCTCGGAGAGGTCACCACTAATCAGCCGCGAACAGGCAGGTCGTAGTTCATGACTTGAGCATGATATCAAGACTGAAGCAATCCAGACCAGCAGGAACAGCCAACACACCACTCAGATAATGGAGACTAGAGGGTTTCCAAAACTTCAACTGAAATTCCACCTGACCCGCTTTTTGTTTTTGTCTTCTTCGGGAGAAGATGTAAACGATATATTTATATATATTTCGAAGAAGAATGAGTCCTTTGGGATAAGGAACAAACTTTATTTCGTAAATTTTCGAGTCTGGTTCCCCAGCTCGTCTTCAGACGTGTAGTAAGTGTGAAGAAACAGTCAAAATTTAAACAATGCCGAAAAAGTCGATATTGCTCTGTCATGACTGAGGATGGGTTAATGCTGTGGGCTGATGTCACGTCTTGATTGGCTATTACCTTTTCCATTTTTCTTTGAGACTTGTGTACATGTTATCAAGGTCGATGCGTCGATTTATGCATGAATCATCAGAGTGAATGGCCTCTAGGAATTCTCGGCCTTTCTTATATGGGAGGTAGGCATCCCAAGAATTTCTAGTTGAGGGCGAATGTGTTTCTTGGGAAAAGGGAGGTTTATTGTGTAAATTTACCACGACTGCCTTCCTGTTCGCCATCAGAAGTAGACGATAGGCAGATGTGCCAACAAATTTAATATCTTAAGCGCAGTTAAAACTCGATAGTTTCTTGGCGTTTGCGCGATTATGTGGCCGCCATGTATGTCAGTCTGTTCTGATTGCGTTCGTCTCTTCTATTTCTCCTTGAAATCTTTGTGCGCAGCATCCAACTCGATGTGCCGGTTGATGTGTGATTCATGTGAGTCCATGGTCTCGTGTAACTGTCGGCTTTTCTTGAAAGGGCACACAGCGACGATGTGAGTTTAATCAATAGCCGAGGTGGGCTTAGTGTCTGGAGTATGCATGGCTACTTGAGACAAGTGTTCTCGCCTCTATACCGCTAGCTGATGTTCGTGAAAGGATTTAGAGCAGATTTTCCAGTCTAACCACCATAAACGGCATCACATGCATCACAAGGGATTTGGTATACGATTTCTTCCTTGTCCAGATAGCTGACTCTGAGCGTAGAGTGTAGAAGCCAAGTGCTCAAAATATTCGTCGGTCTGTGTGGCACTTTAATTTAGTGCCCATCAACGAGGTTAGGCACCTTAAATGTAAGGCAGGGTCCGCCGGCTATTTGTTTGGCCATCTGATTTGAATTACCTGATTCCTTTGTCTGTGACTAGTTTTGTTTCATGCGTCGGCGTACAAAATCTTGTTGGTATCCATTCTGCAGCAACAATTCACGCAAGCAATTTGGTTCAACTCGATAGTTTTCTTCGTCAGAACAATGCCCTTTTGCTCGACTAAGCAGACTGTTGACAGTCCTCCTTTTGTTAGGGATTGGCTGATTGCTTTTATAAGGTAAACTGAATTTCGCATAAGTTTCCTTTCGGAAAACCGTTGTGCGTAGTGTTCCATATGTCTTTCGCTGTACGAGAACATCTAGAAACTGCAGTTCACTGTCAACTTTATTTTCTAGTGTTAAAGGATCGAACGACTATACTTTCAGACCTTTTCACCTGTAATGGTTACCCCAGCCATTTTTTGAGAAACGCAGGCGCCAAGCGCGCAAACGACGACCACAGGATCAGCAGCTTGAAGACTGGAGGGCCATTCACTACATTAAGGGTCAGCGAGACGGTCTCTCGGCTGTTACAACCTGCCAGAGTAGGCATAGCCCATCGACCCCAGGCAACAATTCGGCACCGTTTGAGGTAACCTAAAGACACACTACTGCCTATAAACTCCTCAGCATTTGTCTACAAAATAAGCTTTACTGATAGGGACTACAACTAAGCTGGAGAAACCGAGCGGAAATTGCCCAAGTCGCCGACTCGGATGCCAGAAACAGACTCGCAACTTGCAACTCGCGTTGGCGAAACAGGTCATACTTCCGATCTCTAGGAAGCTACTATCTTAGACCAGGCAGGCTCGAAGGCAGAGCGATTAACAATTGGGGCGTGGTACTCGGATGTTAACTCCATCAACAGGCATTTGGACGTTCCTGCAGCTTACATAGTCCTACGTCATTCCCTTCACAAAGCTCACGAGAAGAGGACCACACAGAAACTTGGAGGGTCGCACAGACAGTGAGGCGATGAGCTTATTCGATGAGGGCAGCTAGACTGATTAACTCCGGGCATGTTAACCACCTCCCTCCTCCCGACGAGGAGGCGGCAACTCATAACGACAGTCCGAACGTCGCATCCGACGATGTCCACCGTATGCTCCACAACAGGGTGGCAGAAGTGACGGTGACGTGCGCGTGATTTATTGTGAGAGTAGACTTACATTTCGTCTACCCCACCCCCTTCTCCTCGCCCTCCTCCTCCTCCTCCTCCTCCTCCTCCTCCTCCTCCTCCCCAACCTGGACTCACACCTTACGCATTTTAAAAAGCCTGCCGAGCACCCCCTGAAAGGGCGAGGCAGCTAGAGAAGAGAAATATCGATGAATATGAGGCATACTTTCTGTTCAAGAAAGTGCATTCTACGCTCTGAAAATGGCGAGCCGACCACGCCCTGTGAACTGTCAACATTAAGCTAAACCTGCTTTGGCGAGCTCTCTCCGTTTGTCAAATAAATTAGGCGAAGACAGTTGCAGTTTGGACTTAAGCTGATATCATATATGATCTTCGCTTTGCTTTGGATTCATGAAAACGACGGCAGATCCACAGTCATCGGATGTGATCCCTTCTTCTCATGCTTACACAAGCAATTGGTTATGTATTAATGCAACAGCTGCGGCACGAGAAACAATCTCCGGCGGGGTCGTTTTTGAATGTTCGGTTAATGTTAATGTGTATAGCTTGCATATTTTTGTATGTTACTGACGCCTGGGGCTGCTTTAACTCAGACGTTACATTGACCAAGGTTTTTGCGTTCAATTCTCGCTAATCTTGCCACATTTTTAGGGCGTCTTTGAACGGAATCCTAGTTCTATTGGGTCAAAAGTGTAAGCTTCTGGAATCCATTTAGTCATCACAGAAGAGCTGCGTGAAGATGTGAATTATTCTAGCAAAATGGAAAACGCATTTTTTCAAAGTCAGCCATCTGCCACTCTATATTCTTTCATTTCAAGCAAGATCCCTGTTACCTAGGCCGCAGATTCCTTAGACTGGCCTACTTTTTGGACACTAAGGTGTCTGGTACTGTCAGCACGGATCGCGATTTGACTTCCGAGCGTGTCCAATTGAGATTCTAAACTGACCCCAAAGCGTTATTTGTTTCGGTACTAAGCACTGATCTGTTATCCTGCCGATTGCTACGTACGTCTAGAGGGAATGCAACGCAGTAACTTTGGCCGGTCCCACCACTGTCGTTAGAAGACCATCTTAATAGGTGTTAAGGGCGAATTCGGAGACAAATCTGAAGTTGAAGCAGTTTGTTTTGGTCAGCCAAGCCCAGCCTGCTTCCCCTACTTTCGTTTGCCTTGTAGCCGCCACTGACAAGGTAGTTGTGAGTAATGACTACCGCTACGGTTGAAGTTTTTGTTGATTCGCAGTCTAGAGCATCGGGCACGGTTATGAGGTCCGCCTTCAGCCGGTCATTGACTGCTAATCACATGATCCATAGAAACCATTGTGGTGGAGGCCGTGGGAGAGATTCACTAGGGTAACCCTGACTTTCTAGGGGTTAATTTGGAGGTTATGACTTATGGCCTGCGGCAGACTTCCGCAGCTAAGTGGGAGAAGTTCGGGCAGTGACATAGTTTGAGCAGCATTGTCCTGTAGTGGGTAAGACTGATTTATATGTGGGCTTCCTAAACAGGATATGATAGCAGGAAGTGCCTGCAATAGGAGTGGTTTTAAGCCAACTCCCAATCAAATAAGGGTTAAGTTAAAGGTTAGGTCTAGGGTTAGGATAAGGGCTGGGTTTATTGCTTGATCTAAAGCCAACGATAAGTTAGGTTGGGATGAAATTAGGGACTTAGGCAAGAACAAGTTCTAACTGCAGAGTTAAGGTTAAGGGCAGTGTTAGCGTCAAGATTAGGGCGACGGTTTAGTTTTATACCAAGATTATTGTTCGGGTTGGGACATGAGAATATTTTGCCCCTTCTGGAATTATACGCAGGGCCACCCTTGTTTATTGGACGGGACTTTTCCATTCCATGTCCCGTATAGGGGGGGGGCATATATTTCAGTTCTGCCGGGCAATGAGACTGTCAACTTCCGATATCGAAAGTACTCTTCTGTATGTGGTACGCACCACGTCTACTATTTACTCACAGCAGGATTGACAGGCTAGTCTGTTTGTAGGACGATGTAACGGAGACTGTGTGCTGTTAATTTGGATTCTGTCATGTTGTTTCTTGTGACATGGCAGTTTGTCCGTTGATTCTGACTATGTCCACCGTGTGCTATACAACAGGGTGCAGCAGGCACGGTGACCTGCGCAGGAGATTAGTTTATAATGGTAGAAGACTTGCGCAGCATCTATTGCACTCTCTCCTTCCCCATCTTTCAAGACAGAGCCAAGACAATGGGGGGCGGAATATGGGGCAGGTGGTTGGCACGATGGGACTCGCACCTAGGCGAGTCATCACACCATCTGGTCCACAACAACAACCACCCACCAGGTGTCAGATGGACGAGGATGACGACTCGGCAGACATGCCCACCCCTAGTATACCCAGCGGAGCGCTAGCGCATTTACCGGCAGGAAACTAGGCGTTAGGGAACTGCCAGCGCATACCAGGCTTCGAAGGCTTCTTGCGACATACCAGTACAAACGCATGCATGGCGACACCTCAGTTAGGCTTTTTAGGCCTCTCCACCTGATGCTATGCAATCTGACAAAGAATGGCAAAACTTGGGAGGCTGAATTTCGAAGCCAGATTTTCGCGTCTTTTATACACAATTTAAGCCTCATTCATCGTACAACTTTCCGCTTATTAGGCACTTTTCGCACCGTGTGAGATGTCCATCCAGCCTAATTCGCTGATCCAAATAGACAGCATTGGGCTACTGCTGTCCAGTCCAGGCAGTATCGATTGCGTCTGGATGTTCGTCTAGACATGCTTAAGTGAGGCTTTTCCCAAAGGCGGACGCATGGCCTTCGCCCCTTCCCCTTTATTTTGGGGTAATTTAGAGTTTATGGCTTGTAGCGGGCGGCAGACATCCGCAGATAAGTGGGTGAAGTTCAGGCAGTGACATACAGTGCGTGACCGATCTTATGAAATGTTGGCCGGAATTCTGAAATACGTTTTCCATTAGGAAGGATTACTTTGGTGGATTTGTAATGCTGATCATTAAGCGGCATGATCCTATAATATTTCAGACTCGGCAGGATGTCGACCTCTGAATGCACTTCATTTCGACCTCCAGTAGAGACCGTACTCGGTAAATAATGACTCCTTAAGTAGCATGCACTTTTCACATTGATTTTCGATGGTCTTGCAAATTCAAATATACTTTATAGTAATCATGTATAAAAATATGTTTTCTTTTAGCCGTTTGATAGAGGATCATGTCATTTTAAAATTGTATACTTGAAGAGGGAGTATAATCAGGTGTTAAATAGTTTTCTAACTTCTGAATAATTTAGTGCCTGGTCAGCCGTTGCATTAGCGCTTAGTGATTTCAGTCTACCATCTGCATAAGTACCGCGTGAAAAGGATCCCATATTCTTCAATGCCTTTACAAAGATACCGTACAGAGTTCATAAAATATTGTAATGGATTCTGATTATATTGTACCTTTCATGAAAAGCAGTGGTAAACGGACAGGTATGATGCTGCGTGAATGAACATTAGTCGGTCTTAAAAAATATCATAATTAATAACTTTTAAAACCTAATTATACTCCTTCAAGTATACAATTGTAAAATGACGTGATCCCCTATCAAACAGCTAAAAAAACATATTTTTATACATGATTACTATAGAGTATATTTGAATTTGCAAGACCATCGAAAATCAATGTTAAACGTGCATGCTACTTAAGGAGTCATTATTTACCGAGTACGGTCTTTACAGGAGGTCGAAAAGAGATGCATTCAAAAGCCAACATCCTGCCGGGTCTGAAATGTTATAGGATCATGCCGCAAAATAACCAGCATTGTAAATCCACCTAAGTAATCCTTCCTAATCGAAAATGCATTTCAGAATTTTGGCCAAAATTTCATGAGATCGGTCGCGCACCGTAGTTTGGGCAGCAGTGGCGGGCAATGGGTAGGAATGGTTTATATGTGGGCCCCCTAAACAGGTCATGAGAACAGGAAGTGCCTGCAATAGGAGTGACTTTAAGCCAACTTCCAATAAAATTAGGGTTAAGTTAGAGGCTAGGTCTAGGGTTAGGATAAGCGTTGGGATTAAGGCTAGATCTAAAGTCAACGGTAAGATAGGTTGGGATGAAAGTACGGGTTAAGGCAAGGAGTTAAGGTTAAGGGTAGTGTTAGGGTCAAGATTAGGGCGACGGTTTAGTTTTATACCAAGATTATTGTTCGGGTTGGGACACGAGAATATTTTGCCCTTTCCGGAATTATACACAGGTTCACCCTTATTCAGTGGACGGAGCGTTTTCATTCACATGTCCTGTATATGGAGCGACATACAATAGGTGGGCTAACTCATGAAATGTCAACCGAAATTCCGAAATGCGTTTTCGTTTCGAAAAGCTTAATTAAGTAGTGTTGTAAACTAGTCAGTCCCGTATAGTGGGGACATATATGTCAGTTCTGCCGGGCAATGAGACTGTCAACTTCTGATAACGAAAGTACTCTTCTGAATGTGGTACCCACCACGTCTACTATTTACTCACAGCAGGATTGGCAGGCTAGTCTGTTTTCAGGACGATGTAGCAGAGACTGTGTGTTCTTATTGGATTCTGTTATGTTGTTTCTTGCGACAGGGCAGTTTGACCGTTGTTTCTGATTATGCCAACCGTGTGCTATACAACAGGGTACAGCAGGCACGGTGACCTGCGCGGGAGACTAGTTTATTCTGACAGTAGACTTGCGCAGCATCTGTTTCACTCTCTCCTTCCCCATCTGTCAAGAGAGAGTCAAGAAGACCGGGGGCGGGAGAGGACGCAGGTGGCTTGCGCGGTGGAAGCTGCACCTAGGCGCGCTACCACATCCTCTGGTCCACAACACCAACACCGCAACAGGGGCCAGAAGGACGAGGATAACGGCTCGGCAGACATGTCCACCACCTGTATACCCAGCGGGAGCGCAAGCGCATCTGCCGGCAGGAAACCAAGTGTCAGGGAAATGCCAGCGCATACCAGGCTGCGAGGGCTACTTGCGACATATCAGTACAAACGCATGCACAGCGACACCTCAGTTGGTTTTTTAGGCCGCTCCACCTGATGTTAGGCTATATGACAAAGAATAGCAAATCCTCGGAGGCTGAATTTCGAAGCCAGATTTTCGCGTCTTTTATACACACTTTAAGCCCCATTCATCGTACAGCTTTCTGCTTATTAGGCACTTTTCGCACCGTGTGAGATGTTCATCCAGCCTAATACGCTGATCTGAATAGACAGCATAGGGCTATTGTTGTCTAGTCCAGGCAGTATCGATTGCGTCTGGATGTTCGCCTAGACACATTTAAGAGATGCTTTTCCCAAATGTGGGCACTTGGTCTTCGTCCCCCCCCCCCCGCTACTTCCGCGTTAAGGCCTACTTAGTTGAAAATAAATACAATATGAGTGAGTTATAATTACTTGCCTGGATACTTGCGATGAATGTCTATCCCCGCGTCTTCGTTAGTCCGTGCAGATAACTAACTGCACTAATGTCATCTGTCAACGAGCCTCCCCGGGAGCTAGAAATCGCTCGATGTTCGTCAGTCGACTTCTCATGCTGCTTATATTTGGGTCGGATCTCATTTCGTAAACAAGCCCCAGCCGGACCCCTAACCCTAACCTTAACCCCTAACGCTGACCCCCAACTCTTAATCCCCAGCCCTACCAGGTACTGTTACGAAATAACATGTTGCCTATATTTGTGTTGCACACAGAGAGGAGGCAATCATTATCAAGTACGATCATCGGCTGTGAATGTGTGGACGACTAATTTTGATAGACCTGCGATCGCCCAGCAACATTATCCCCCCCAAAACACCAAATAGTGTGCTTCCACGGAAAACATATGTTACATCTTTTTCTTCCGATGATGATGATGATGATGAAGAGGAGGAGGAGGAGGAGGAGGAGAGGGGGAGGGGAGGAGGAGAATGAGAATGATAGTGGCGATGGTGATTATGGTGCTGCTGCTGCTGAAGATGATGATTATGATTATGAGGACGATTATGTTGATGACGACGACGACGACTACGGTGATGATGACGATGAGGATGGCTTGGAGAGTTAAATCGAAATTCCAGGAGAACAAAATGCTCGGCGACTGAGCCTCCTTCGGTGATGGGCAGTGTATGCAATTTTGAATACCTAAGATACGAATCGCAACTGTTAATTATTGAGAACTGACATTTGCATCGGTGATTTTCGGACGTACTGTCATACATTTCCGTTGCGTTGGCGTTTCTTCGACTTCCGATATGGGTGCCATCGCATGCGACAACAGCTAGCCTCCGCGCCGTGACTACTGATCGCAGAGTCATGAAGTACTCTTGTCGCATCAACTGTACCAACAGGCGTCATTACGTTCACAAGGTTCACGACCAGACGACCACACAGAATTTAAGAGGGTCGCGCAGACAGCGAGACGACGAGCTCATTTGACGAGGACGGCAAATGGCCGCTAGACTGAATAATCCCGAGCGTGTCAACCACCACCGTCCCCCAAAGAGCCGGCAACTCACAACGGACAGTCTTTAAAAAAGCCCGCCAAACATCCCTTGAAAGGCCGGGGATATTAAAGAGAAAAATCGATGAACATGAGACCTAACACCGCATAATGGAACTTTTATCTCTTTTCAAGTAAGTGCATTCTACGCTTTTGACAATGACAAATCGACCACGGAGATGAATGTGATGAAGATTTAAAAAATCGATATGGAAATAGACAGGTCGGTATAGTGACTAGTTGGAGTCTATCGCCGCGAGCTTTCATCATCTCGATGACATCTGTCTGTGTCCGAGACCGGTTTCCGATGCAGAGAGTGTTTCGCTCAAACCACAGCCTAAGAACTGCTCACATCTCCGAAGCCGCTGGTCTGGTGCTTGACAAAGGCAAATAAGCCAATATCTAGTGTCCTCTGTCGGTAAACTCCAATGGTTGCTGATTGTTTTCCGCCGTGCGCGCGTCCACAATGACTATGAGGCGGGGCTGAGGAGCGAAACGGAACGACGTCCTTTTCTTCTCTGATCTAAGACCACATGGGTGAACTTCCGTGGTAAGATGCAGTTATGTAACTCCACCTGATGGACACTATACTTTCGGGGTTGGGGTTAGGGGCTGCTGAGAAGACGAAGATGCGATCACTGTAAAAAGAAATTTATTGGCATGAAGTTTCGGATTCTCACTCGAATCCATCATCAGAGACAGTCGCAGATAAGGGTAATGGTGGCACAAGGAGTGCAGTATTTATAGCACGTAGCTGCTGTGGGACCATATGCCTGCTGTCATTAACAACTCTCAGAATCACCGCTGGGGTCGTAATTGATGCGATGGTGGCTTGTTAGTTCGCGTCTAAGTCATTAATGGCCATAATTTCGTCATCCGTGTTGGATGCTGGTGTGACGAGTGGTTGGTAAATTGGCTCACTGTCACTGGGATAATTGCTAACCGGCGTACTCCCCACGTGACTGATTCCCCGGCCCAGGGAAAATCTCAGCACGGAATGTGGTTAGGGGTTAGAGTTAGGTGCTAGCGTTAGAGGCTAGGGTTAGGATTGGGGTTAGGGATTAGGACAACTATTTCTCAACCATTCAATGTACAACCGCACATTCCAAAAAGCTTTTTTTGCCTACAACGACTTGACTTCGTCGGCTGCTGGTTCCCCGACCCACCTGTAAAAACCCTTGTTACCATCGGTCCCGTATTACAGGTGGCTGGAGTTCGTTTACTTCAGGCGGGGCTACATAGCCACATCTAACCAACTCCGTTACCAATAAAATCTTCGGCTATCCGTACCATTCACTTTGCGAAAGCCGCAGTTCATCTAAGGCTGATGAACAGCAGAACGAACTCCTGTTTTGCGTTATGCCTCTTTTCGCAAAACAGGATTCTGGCCTATTGCGCCACGTGAGAGTATCCTACAGTCAGATCTTGTCCATAACAGTTATTTATATGGAATGACAAGAGGTTCTTCAGAAATGTCAAGTTTAGCTCGTGAATTTTCGAGCTGACAACACCAACCCATCGTCGGACGAAATGAAAACAAGTTAAATTGCCGCACTAAACCAGTTAGCGCAACGAGACAGAGAGACCATTGTCGTGTGAGAGGGGTGGTCCCGAAGTCATGGTGGGTTTCTGAGTAAAGGAGGGAGGAGGGCAGAAAATGTGGAACTCTCACGGTACCTTGTGCTGAAGGGGCAGAGTGGGTGGTGGATCAATGAAAATCAGTGGTAGTAATCGAGTGGATGGACAAAGACGAGGGGCAGGGGGTCTCGCCAACAGATAGTCCGTTTGTGTTCGTTAAAAAGGGTGCTCAGGCGTCGGCCCATATGGCCAACATACACGCAGGGGTAATTTGCACACGGCATGCGATAAATTACATTTTTTTATTGCTCTTTGGGGAATGAATCCTTGACTCGAGATAGTACTTCGCACAGTGAGGATGCCGGTTTGTGGACAACTTTAATAATCAAGCGATTTAACTGTCGAGAGTTTATTGTAGAGGGTCCCCACATATACAGCAGGGAGAAGAATTCTCGTGCCACAATATCTCCGTTTGGGCTACTGTCTTCTGGCTGTGCCTCGTGCTTGAGGCAGTTCTTTACAAAACTAATCGGATATTCGTTAGGTAAAAATAACCGATACAAGTAAGCATGCTCGTTCTTTAGGAGATCGTTGCTGTTACAATAACGGTAGGTACATGTGTAAATCCTGTCTCGTCATGCGTCGACTCTGTAGAGCGTGTCACCCAACTAAGGCCAAATTACTGATGCAGCATGTTGGGTGGGACTTCCTAAGCGCATTACATTTAGCTAGCACTCACTCATTTATCACACTTTAACGCTGAATGCGGATGAAAAGCTTGATTCCCTGCACTTTTATATCTCCCATCAGGCCCAATAATCCGCACGTCATGCTCTGCGGTCACACGTTCTGTCTAAGTCCATGCCTCCTACCAGAGAATTCGGATCAGAAATTTGTTTGCTGTCCATTATGTCAAATCGAGACACGCGTCATCGACCTGAAGCCAATGTCACGTGACCAGCCGGAGAACCTAGACGCTCTCTCTGCCAATTCGGAAACAATGCGTTCCTGTCCGAAACAAAGCCTCTCTCAGCACAGTTCAAAGACAGTTTGTCCAGCCTGCGTCGGCAATTACGAGTCGGAGGTGAGTTAGATGTATTAACGTAGTTGACTCTCACTTATTTGATACTCACAAGGTCCCATGAGTGGGCTTTTGCAGTAAATTTGTTCTGTACTCCAAACACCACGACGGAAAGGTTTAAATGAAATTTTACCAGTCAGCTACTGTCGGGCTAAACGGCTAGGCTATTTTGGTTGTCCGTATACCAATTCTCTCTTGCCTCTGCTCGAATGGGAAATTCTCCGAAAAGATAATAAACATGTAGCAAATTTATATTTTCACACGAGACAGTATATTTGAGGTCTAGAGGCTCAGACCTAAGTTTCTATGTATGAATATATGGACCGAAGTTTATCAGCCACAGCGGATAACCGCGTAATATTCTTTAACTGCCGACAGGCAGCTAGTAACATAATTTAGGGTAAGGTGATTTCATGCGAACAGCACAGCAGACAGGGAATGCTGGAGGACCCACTGTCGAGCCGAACCCCCCGCATCTGTGCCATGCAGCGGCAGAATATCCGTCAAAAACGCGTGAATGGGCTTTTGGCTAGTACCTGTGCTTCTAATATGGTATCTCCTAACCCTTAAATAGGCTGCTTACTACCTGTCGACAGTTAACGAATATTAAACAGCTATCCGCTGCGGCTGATGGACTTCGGCCCAAATATTCATACATAGAATGCTCGATCTGTGCCTATAGACCTTAACTATACTGGTATACTCCAAGTTCGCAGTTAATTTCTAAGGAAATTAAAAAGCTACAAGACCTATAACTGTTTATTCCTGTTTTCTGGAAGGAATGTACA
This sequence comes from Spirometra erinaceieuropaei, assembly GCA_902702965.1. Taxonomy (NCBI): domain Eukaryota; kingdom Metazoa; phylum Platyhelminthes; class Cestoda; order Diphyllobothriidea; family Diphyllobothriidae; genus Spirometra; species Spirometra erinaceieuropaei. Next base: position 841,278 of record CACRXP010000084.1, read on the forward strand.
ACAACGTATTACTCTGCCCACTTTGTAGGCATTTGTTTAACATATGATACCGTACTTGGGGGAAGAGTGCTCAGTTTGCGTTAGATATGGTTCTTCCAACACTTTTTGGGGTCTATTCATATTATTCAAAAAGCGCATGGCTTTGCGTAGTACATATGCATTTATTACGTGACCCTGTTAGTCGTCTGGGGATTCCGGATTGATCACTTGGTAAATCTTTCTTGGACAGTTAGCTTTCTGCATCAAATGTTATGGATTCCATACGTTGCTTGAAGGATGACTTGATCCAAAGGTGATTCACCTCACCGTTGCTACTGGGGACTCAGATCTCAGGTGGCTAGGGTGCTGACTGTATTTAAGCCTTCCCCTTGCTGTCGCGATTTCGAGTCCTGCGAAGGTCGCCGACTTTTTCATCGGTCAAAATAAAAATATAAAAATATGCAATAAGTTGTCAGCGCCAAAAGCATCAGTGGGTATGTGCATCTGTGTTGAGTCTTCAGCAATGAGTTTGGGAATCATAAGAAATCTAAAAAACTTCCCTTTTATTTCCTGATTATTACTTATGAGCCGAAAAATTCCCATTTAATGAATAGTAGGCATGAAGATGATGTGATTTCATACAAAATCAAAATGAAACCATATATGCTAGGTGGCTTTTCTGTGAGATGTGATAGAGGTTGAGCAAATATCGAAAACATAGCGGAATTTGAAACTGAATGAGCCCAGCACGAGCGGGCCGTTATTGATCGTCGCCCATGCCAACGGCTTCCTCCAAGTCTGTAGAACAGGGGTCAAACAAAAAAACCGAGAAAGAAAGCCTGTTACGCCATCCCCGGCTTATATCTCCAGAGCGCCAGACCCCTTAGAGGGGGAAATACTAACACCAAATGTGAACAAAATCGCCAGAGAGCAATGGTTATTATTCACGGGCTCCCTAAATCCATCGCCGACATTGCCAAGGAGCGGGTTTCGGAAGAATGTACGCTCTTCGAACGCAATGGGAGCAGTTGAAGTGTTCGAAGCCTTCCGTCTCGGATAACGGCAAACAAGCAGTCAGCGCCAACACGTCCCCCGACAGCTCAAAGTTGTGCTGGCCTCCAAAGAGCAAGCCAGGCTTGTTCTCTCTCGGCTCTTTAAGATAAAAGGCTCCAACCCCCGGCGTTTTTTAACCAGACTATTAGTTAGTAGAGAGGTTGAAGCGTCTTTTTCTAGATCTAAAAGACTGAGAAATAGGCTCAACGGAGGTGAATGCAGGTTAGTAATCTACAAAAACCAAGTCTGAACAGGACGAGCCAAAAGTTGATCTCTCGGATCTATCTCTGGACGTAATTTCACGTTTTTTTGTGCCCAGGCAAGCTACTAGAGGTAGAAGAAACTGTTGATGCTGAATTAGCCAAAATCACCTGAGCTGGTTGACATACCGCTCAACTTGCTGAAGGAGTTCGCTAGAGATCAATTCAAACACTATCCGTGCTCTTCCAAGCACTGTCCGAAAGAAGCTTTTTACCCGCCGACTGGAAATCTGCACGGATTACACCACTGTACAGAGGCGGTAACAAGGTCTTGCCATCCAACAACAGACCAGTTATCTTCACTTCCGTCTGCTGCAACAGTATGGAAAAAATTAATTTTGTGTGATATAATGCTGTTCCTGAGTAAAATATACTAATATACGATGCAAAGAACGGATTCTGTAGAGGCAGATCGTGCAAGACAAACCTGTTCTATTGTTTAGAACGATGAAGCCGGGCAGTGTTTCTCCAAACAGCGTTTCTTGACTATGCACTGACAGGATGAGTTGAATTAACCAGGTTGCCAACGACATCGTGCGTTAAACTTTAACCAAAACACTTTCATTGGGAGTTAGCATATGGAGGGAGATTAGATCAGTGACTTGCAGACGCTCACACCCGTATCTCACCTGGTCTGTAGGGTAAGAACGGTTACCACGATGTCGTATAAGCGGAGAGACAAACCCCAGGAAGGAGTCGCAAAGAAGAAGACGATCTATGGAGCAATAGGTTCATTCGCCTGACGTTTCAGACTCCTGCTCGAACCCATCATCAGAGACAAAAACAGATACGGGTAGTTCATGCACAAGTGGCCACAGCATTTATATGATTCACTGGCCATGCTACGGCATGCCTATGAAGATCCATGATTCCCCCTTCATCAGGCATTTTTGTACTCGGTGTGATGATTGCGCGATGGCCGACATTCGAGTCGTTAATCGTTACGATTTCATCATGGGTGTTGGATGTTGACGTGATGATTTCCCGATCAGCTGGCCTACCGACCTTGACATTTGGAATAGTGATCGCCGGTGCCCTTCGCGCCCGGCCAATTACTCCACCCAGGTCAAGTCTTAGCATCAAAACAAGAAGAGGGAGCTCGTTCTGTTCCGAATTTTCACCAAATGTCTAAAATATTTACTCCTCAAGAGTTATTTCGCTTAAGTACACATGAGACAACCGAATATTTATACAAAGAAATTTAAAACCACCAGACCAACTGAATATAAAACAAAGGTGTAAAAAAGCTAAAATGTAACTTTCTGCATAAAATTCCAATTCACTATTAATGTGTGAAATACTGATGAATGAAGTATGCTGTCTTAGGCTGCTCTGACTACTGGATTAATTTTCCTGCCACTAATTGCTGATCCCGGAACTTGTACGCATAGAAGAATCTCATGCATCTCCAAACGGTCGTTTTATTGTACCTGTGATGTTAGTCCAATTCAGTTCAGTCTAGTTTATTTGAAGGAAAGTAGATGTGCACCTTTGCCACTGTCATTTGCTGCACGCAAAGCAGTTATGCGAAAAAATTGGAAAATGAGTAGCGTCAAAGGAAATATCAAAAGCTGTACAGACAAACAAAGTATCTCCTGCTTTAGCAGTATTGAAAAATATACGGTAGGTGGGATAACTGATGAAATGTCAACCAAAATTCCGAAATGCGTCTTCGTTTCTAAAAGATTGATTAGGTAGGTTCGCAAAACTAGTCAGCCTGCAACATAGTTCTATAATATTTCAGTTACCTCAGGATGCCGGCTTTCGAATGAACTGCCTTCCGGCTGCATGAAAAAACTACACTCTGTAAAAAACGACTGCATACGTAGCATGAATTTTTCCCATTGAATTTCGATAGCCCTAAATGTCCAATTATATTTCATGGAAAACATGCATAAAAATTATTTTGCTCATTCGCTAGCCAATTACGTCTTCTTCTAATTTTATTCTCGAAGGAGGGACATAATTCGGTTTCCAAAAAGTTTCTAATTGTGGGACTTTTTGATGCAGTGAAATTGCCGTTCATAAATCGTCATGTCTCTGCGTTTACCAATGTGGCTTGCAAAGTTAACAATATGGATCACATGCACTACTAAATTTTATGAACCCTCTGTGGTCCCCCTTTATTTCCGCAGAGAAATGTGTGGTTTTCCGGCTGGTAGTTTGGAAACCCTGAAGCTAAGTATCACGTTAGAGCCGGTCCAAAATTATTTGGGAATTGGCAAAGATTTTAAAAACCAAATTTTACTTTTTGTTTCAATGCAAGATTAGACAAAGACGTAATTGTGTATCGGGTGAGCAAAAGAATGAATATTTTTGTGCATGTTTTTCATTAAATATGGTTGAATTTTAGGGACATTGAAAATAAATGATAAAAATTCAGGCTTCATAAGTAGTCATTTCCACAGAGTGTAGTTTTTGCATGCAGCTGGATGGAAGTTAATTCGAAAGCCGACATCCTGAGGTAACTGAAATATTATAGAATTATGCTGCAGGCTGACTAGTTTTACAACCCTACCTAATTAATCCTTTCGAAATGAAAACGCATTTCGGAATTTCGATTGTCATTTCATGAGTTAGCCCAACTACTGTATGCACCTACAATAATTGCCGGAATCGCGCCTATGCTACAGTGAAGTTAGTATTATCCGTGATGGGCAA